>CANTFL010001367.1:0-11271 GCA_947650285.1 Hyaloperonospora brassicae
GACAATCACACGGCGATGAAGAGTCTACTTGCTTGCAACGCCACCGGGAAGGAAGCTTATACGCTGGAAAGTCTCCACCTCTTCTTTTCCAACACGTACACAAACAGATCTCCTCCGTCTTGGCGCCGCGGATGCTCTCCAGGAGTTCGTGTCGCTGCTGCTCGAGTGATACGCTACAGCACAGCAGCGTGGTGCAAAGCAAGGCAACGCAACGTCGGTTGGCAACCAGCCACTCGAGACCATCATTTACGTAGCTCGCATCCACACTTCACGCAGTTTTCGCACCAAGAGAAATACGCGCACGGCTTTGCAAGATACTTCAATGTCGTTTGCGGACCACCACAGTGCCAACGTGTACCGGATACCAGCGCATGCTAGAGAAGTAGTGGCCTCAGCTCTCTCAAGCGGAAAGCGACAATCACACGGCGATGAAGAGTCTACTTGCTTGCAACGCCACCGGAATTGAAGCTTGTACGCTGGAAAGTCTCCACCTCTTCTTTTCCAACACGTACACAAACAGATCTCCTCCGTCTTGGCGCCGCGGATGCTCTCCAGGAGTTCGTGTCGCTGCTGCTCGAGTGATACGCTACAGCACAGCAGCGTGGTGCAAAGCAAGGCAATGCAACGTCGGTTGGCAACCAGCCACTCGAGACCATCATTTACGTAGCTCGCATCCACACTTCGCGCAGTTTTCGCACCTAGAGAAATACGCGCACGGCTTTGCAAGATACTTCAATGTCGTTTGCGGACCACCACAGTGCCAACGTGTCCCGGATACCAGCGCATGCTAGAGAAGTAGTGGCCTCAGCTCTCTCAAGCGGATGAAAATGAGACAATCACACGGCGATGAAGAGTCTACTTGCTTGCAACGCCACCGGAAGTGAAGCTTGTACGCTGGAAAGTCTCCACCTCTTCTTTTCCAACACGTACACAAACAGATCTCCTCCGTCTTGGCGCCGCGGATGATCTCCAGGAGTTCGTGTCGCTGCTGCTCGAGTCAATACGCTACAGCACAGCAGTGTGGTGCAAAGCAAGGCAATATTGCAACGTCGGTTGGCAACCAGCCACTCGAGACCATCATTTGCGTAGCTCGCATACACGCCTCATGCAGTTTTCGCGCCTACAGAAATACGCGCACGGCTTTGCAAGATACTTCAATGTCGTTTGCGGACCACCACAGTGCCAACGTGTCCCGGATGCCAGCGCATGCTAGAGAAGTAGTGGACTCAGCTCTCTCAAGCGGAATGCGACAATCACACGGCGATCAAGAGTCTACTTGCTTGCAACGCCACCGGGAAGGAAGCTTATACGCTGGAAAGTCTCCACCTCTTCTTTTCCAACACGTACACAAACAGATCTCCTCCGTCTTGGCGCCGCGGATGATCTCCAGGAGTTCGTGTCGCTGCTGCTCGAGTGATACGCTACAGCACAGCAGTGTGGTGCAAAGCAAGGCAATGCAACGTCGGTTGGCAACCAGCCACTCGAGACCATCATTTGCGTAGCTCGCATACACGCTTCATGCAGTTTTCGCGCCTACAGAAATACGCGCACGGCTTTGCAAGATACTTCAATGTCGTTTGCGGACCACCACAGTGCCAACGTGTCCCGGATGCCAGCGCATGCTAGAGAAGTAGTGGACTCAGCTCTCTCAAGAGGAAAGCGACAATCACACGGCGATCAAGAGTCTACTTGCTTGCAACGCCACCGGGAATGGAAGCTTATACGCTCGAAAGTCTCCACCTCTTCTTTTCCAACACGTACACAAACAGATCTCCTCCGTCTTGGCGCCGCGGATGATCTCCAGGAGTTCGTGTCGCTGCTGCTCGAGTCAATACGCTACAGCACAGCAGTGTGGTGCAAAGCAAGGCAATGCAACGTCGGTTGGCAACCAGCCACTCGAGACCATCATTTGCGTAGCTCGCATCCACGCTTCACGCAGTTTTCGCGCCTACAGAAATACGCGCACGGCTTTGCAAGATACTTCAATGTCGTTTGCGGACCACCACAGTGCCAACATGTCCCGGATGCCAGCGCATGCTAGAGAAGTAGTGGACTCCGCTCTCTCAAGAGGAAAGCGACAATCACACGGCGATCAAGAGTCTACTTGCTTGCAACGCCACCGGAATTGAAGCTTATACGCTGGAAAGTCTCCACCTCTTCTTTTCCAACACGTACACAAACAGATCTCCTCTGTCTTGGCGCCGCGGATGATCTCCAGGAGTTCGTGTCGCTGCTGCTCGAGTCAATACGCTACAGCACAGCAGTGTGGTGCAAAGCAAGGCAATGCAACGTCGGTTGGCAACCAGCCACTCGAGACCATCATTTGCGTAGCTCGCATACACGCCTCATGCAGTTTTCGCGCCTACAGAAATACGCGCACAGCTTTGCAAGATACTTCAATGTCGTTTGCGGACCACCACAGTGCCAACATGCCCCGGATGCCAGCATATGCTAGAGATGTAGTGGACTACAGCTCTCTCAAGCGGAAAGCGACAATCACACGGCGATCAAGAGTCTACTTGCTTGCAACGCCACCGGGAAGGAAGCTTATACGCTCGAAAGTCTCCACCTCTTCTTTTCCAACACGTACACAAACAGATCTCCTCCGTCATGGCGCCGCGGATGATCTCCAGGAGTTCGTGTCGCTGCTGCTCGAGTGATACGCTACAGCACAGTAGCGTGGTGCAAAGCAAGGCAACGCAACGTCGGTTGGCAACCAGCCACTCGAGACCATCATTTACGTAGCTCGCATCCACACTTCACGCAGTTTTCGCACCAAGAGAAATACGCGCACGGCTTTGCAAGATACTTCAATGTCGTTTGCGGACAACCACAGTGCCAACGTGTACTGGATACCAGCTCATGCTAGAGAAGTAGTGGACTCCGCTCTCTCAAGAGGAAAGCGACAATCACACGGCGATCAAGAGTCTACTTGCTTGCAACGCCACCGGGAATGGAAGCTTATACGCTCGAAAGTCTCCACCTCTTCTTTTCCAACACGTACACAAACAGATCTCCTCCGTCTTGGCGCCGCGGATGATCTCCAGGAGTTCGTGTCGCTGCTGCTCGAGTCGATACGCTACAGCACAGCAGCGTGGTGCAAAGCAAGGCAACGCAACGTCGGTTGGCAACCAGCCACTCGAGACCATCATTTGCGTAGCTCGCATCCACGCTTCACGCAGTTTTCGCACCAAGAGAAATACGCGCACGGCTTTGCAAGATACTTCAATGTCGTTTGCGGACCACCACAGTGCCAACGTGTACCGGATACCAGCTCATGCTAGAGAAGTAGTGGACTCCGCTCTCTCAAGAGGAAAGCGACAATCACACGGCGATCAAGAGTCTACTTGCTTGCAACGCCACCGGAATTGAAGCTTATACGCTCGAAAGTCTCCACCTCTTCTTTTCCAACACGTACACAAACAGATCTCCTCCGTCTTGGCGCCGCGGATGCTCTCCAGGAGTTCGTGTCGCTGCTGCTCGAGTGATACGCTACAGCACAGTAGCGTGGTGCATAGCAAGGCAATGCAACGTCGGTTGGCAACCAGCCACTCGAGACCATCATTTACGTAGCTCGCATCCACACTTCACGCAGTTTTCGCACCTAGAGAAATACGCGCACGGCTTTGCAAGATACTTCAATGTCGTTTGCGGACCACCACAGTGCCAACGTGTACTGGATACCAGCGCATGCTAGAGAAGTAGTGGCCTCAGCTCTCTCAAGCGGAATGAGACAATCACACGGCGATGAAGAGTCTACTTGCTTGCAACGCCACCGGGAAGGAAGCTTGTACGCTGGAAAGTCTCCACCTCTTCTTTTCCAACACGTACACAAACAGATCTCCTCTGTCTTGGCGCCGCGGATGATCTCCAGGAGTTCGTGTCGCTGCTGCTCGAGTCAATACGCTACAGCACAGCAGTGTGGTGCAAAGCAAGGCAATGCAACGTCGGTTGGCAACCAGCCACTCGAGACCATCATTTGCGTAGCTCGCATACACGCCTCATGCAGTTTTCGCGCCTACAGAAATACGCGCACGGCTTTGCAAGATACTTCAATGTCGTTTGCGGACCACCACAGTGCCAACGTGTCCCGGATGCCAGCGCATGCTAGAGAAGTAGTGGACTCAGCTCTCTCAAGCGGAAAGCGACAATCACACGGCGATCAAGAGTCTACTTGCTTGCAACGCCACCGGGAATGGAAGCTTATACGCTCGAAAGTCTCCACCTCTTCTTTTCCAACACGTACACAAACAGATCTCCTCCGTCTTGGCGCCGCGGATGATCTCCAGGAGTTCGTGTCGCTGCTGCTCGAGTGATACGCTACAGCACAGCAGCGTGGTGCAAAGCAAGGCAACGCAACGTCGGTTGGCAACCAGCCACTCGAGACCATCATTTACGTAGCTCGCATCCACACTTCACGCAGTTTTCGCACCAAGAGAAATACGCGCACGGCTTTGCAAGATACTTCAATGTCGTTTGCGGACCACCACAGTGCCAACGTGTCCCGGATACCAGCGCATGCTAGAGAAGTAGTGGCCTCAGCTCTCTCAAGAGGAAAGCGACAATCACACGGCGATCAAGAGTCTACTTGCTTGCAACGCCACCGGAATTGAAGCTTATACGCTGGAAAGTCTCCACCTCTTCTTTTCCAACACGTACACAAACAGATCTCCTCTGTCTTGGCGCCGCGGATGATCTCCAGGAGTTCGTGTCGCTGCTGCTCGAGTCGATACGCTACAGCACAGCAGTGTGGTGCAAAGCAAGGCAATGCAACGTCGGTTGGCAACCAGCCACTCGAGACCATCATTTGCGTAGCTCGCATACACGCCTCATGCAGTTTTCGCGCCTACAGAAATACGCGCACAGCTTTGCAAGATACTTCAATGTCGTTTGCGGACCACCACAGTGCCAACATGCCCCGGATGCCAGCACATGCTAGAGAAGTAGTGGACTCAGCTCTCTCAAGCGGAAACCGACAATCACACGGCGATCAAGAGTCTACTTGCTTGCAACGCCACCGGGAAGGAAGCTTATACGCTGGAAAGTCTCCACCTCTTCTTTTCCAACACGTACACAAACAGATCTCCTCCGTCATGGCGCCGCGGATGATCTCCAGGAGTTCGTGTCGCTGCTGCTCGAGTGATACGCTACAGCACAGTAGCGTGGTGCAAAGCAAGGCAACGCAACGTCGGTTGGCAACCAGCCACTCGAGACCATCATTTACGTAGCTCGCATCCACACTTCACGCAGTTTTCGCACCAAGAGAAATACGCGCACGGCTTTGCAAGATACTTCAATGTCGTTTGCGGAGAACCACAGTGCCAACGTGTCCCGGATACCAGCTCATGCTAGAGAAGTAGTGGACTCCGCTCTCTCAAGAGGAAAGCGACAATCACACGGCGATCAAGAGTCTACTTGCTTGCAACGCCACCGGAATTGAAGCTTATACGCTGGAAAGTCTCCACCTCTTCTTTTCCAACACGTACACAAACAGATCTCCTCCGTCTTGGCGCCGCGGATGCTCTCCAGGAGTTCGTGTCGCTGCTGCTCGAGTCGATACGCTACAGCACAGTAGCGTGGTGCAAAGCAAGGCAACGCAACGTCGGTTGGCAACCAGCCACTCGAGACCATCATTTACGTAGCTCGCATCCACACTTCACGCAGTTTTCGCACCTAGAGAAATACGCGCACGGCTTTGCAAGATACTTCAATGTCGTTTGCGGACCACCACAGTGCCAACGTGTACTGGATACCAGCTCATGCTAGAGAAGTAGTGGACTCAGCTCTCTCAAGCGGAAAGCGACAATCACACGGCGATCAAGAGTCTACTTGCTTGCAACGCCACCGGAATTGAAGCTTATACGCTGGAAAGTCTCCACCTCTTCTTTTCCAACACGTACACAAACAGATCTCCTCAGGCTTGGCGCCGCGGATGCTCTCCAGGAGTTCGTGTCGCTGCTGCTCGAGTGATACGCTACAGCACAGTAGCGTGGTGCATAGCAAGGCAATGCAACGGCGGTTGGCAACCAGCCACTCGAGACCATCATTTACGTAGCTCGCATCCACACTTCGCGCAGTTTTCGCACCTACAGAAATACGCGCACGGCTTTGCAAGATACTTCAATGTCGTTTGCGGACCACTACTGTGCCAACGTGTACTGGATACCAGCACATGCTAGAGAAGTAGTGGCCTCAGCTCTCTCAAGCGGAATGAGACAATCACACGGCGATGAAGAGTCTACTTGCTTGCAATGCCACCGGAATGGAAGCTTGTACGCTGGAAAGTTTCCACCTCTTCTTTTTCCAACACGTACACAAACAGATCTCCTCCGTCTTGGCGCCGCGGATGCTCTCCAGGAGTTCGTGTCGCTGCTGCTCGAGTGATACGCTACAGCACAGCAGCGTGGTGCAAAGCAAGGCAACGCAACGTCGGTTGGCAACCAGCCACTCGAGACCATCATTTACGTAGCTCGCATCCACACTTCACGCAGTTTTCGCGCCAAGAGAAATACGCGCACGGCTTTGCAAGATACTTCAACGTCGTTTGCGGACCACCACAGTGCCAACGTGTCCCGGATGCCAGCGCATGCTAGAGAAGTAGTGGACTCCGCTCTCTCAAGAGGAAAGCGACAATCACACGGCGATCAAGAGTCTACTTGCTTGCAACGCCACCGGAATGGAAGCTTGTACGCTACAAAAGTTTCCACCTCTTCTTTTCCAACACGTACACAAACAGATCTCCTCTGTCTTGGCGCCGCGGATGATCTCCAGGAGTTCGTGTCGCTGCTGCTCGAGTGATACGCTACAGCACAGTAGCGTGGTGCAAAGCAAGGCAACGCAACGTCGGTTGGCAACCAGCCACTCGAGACCATCATTTACGTAGCTCGCATCCACACTTCACGCAGTTTTCGCACCAAGAGAAATACGCGCACGGCTTTGCAAGATACTTCAATGTCGTTTGCGGACAACCACAGTGCCAACGTGTACTGGATACCAGCTCATGCTAGAGAAGTAGTGGACTCCGCTCTCTCAAGAGGAAAGCGACAATCACACGGCGATCAAGAGTCTACTTGCTTGCAACGCCACCGGAATTGAAGCTTATACGCTGGAAAGTCTCCACCTCTTCTTTTCCAACACGTACACAAACAGATCTCCTCAGGCTTGGCGCCGCGGATGCTCTCCAGGAGTTCGTGTCGCTGCTGCTCGAGTGATACGCTACAGCACAGTAGCGTGGTGCATAGCAAGGCAATGCATTGCAACGTCGGTTGGCAACCAGCCACTCGAGACCATCATTTGCGTAGCTCGCATACACGCCTCATGCAGTTTTCGCGCCTACAGAAATACGCGCACAGCTTTGCAAGATACTTCAATGTCGTTTGCGGACCACCACAGTGCCAACATGCCCCGGATGCCAGCATATGCTAGAGATGTAGTGGACACAGCTCTCTCAAGCGGAAACCGACAATCACACGGCGATCAAGAGTCTACTTGCTTGCAACGCCACCGGGAAGGAAGCTTATACGCTCGAAAGTCTCCACCTCTTCTTTTCCAACACGTACACAAACAGATCTCCTCCGTCATGGTGCCGCGGATGATCTCCAGGAGTTCGTGTCGCTGCTGCTCGAGTCAATACGCTACAGCACAGTAGCGTGGTGCAAAGCAAGGCAACGCAACGTCGGTTGGCAACCAGCCACTCGAGACCATCATTTACGTAGCTCGCATCCACACTTCACGCAGTTTTCGCACCAAGAGAAATACGCGCACGGCTTTGCAAGATACTTCAATGTCGTTTGCGGAGAACCACAGTGCCAGCGTGTACTGGATACCAGCTCATGCTAGAGAAGTAGTGGACTCCGCTCTCTCAAGAGGAAAGCGACAATCACACGGCGATCAAGAGTCTACTTGCTTGCAACGCCACCGGAATTGAAGCTTATACGCTGGAAAGTCTCCACCTCTTCTTTTCCAACACGTACACAAACAGATCTCCTCAGGCTTGGCGCCGCGGATGCTCTCCAGGAGTTCGTGTCGCTGCTGCTCGAGTGATACGCTACAGCACAGTAGCGTGGTGCAAAGCAAGGCAATGCATGCAACGTCGGTTGGCAACCAGCCACTCGAGACCATCATTTACGTAGCTCGCATCCACACTTCACGCAGTTTTCGCACCTACAGAAATACGCGCACGGCTTTGCAAGATACTTCAATGTCGTTTGCGGACCACCACTGTGCCAACGTGTACTGGATACCAGCACATGCTAGAGAAGTAGTGGCCTCAGCTCTCTCAAGCGGAATGAGACAATCACACGGCGATGAAGAGTCTACTTGCTTGCAACGCCACCGGGAAGGAAGCTTGTACGCTGGAAAGTTTCCACCTCTTCTTTTCCAACACGTACACAAACAGATCTCCTCCGTCTTGGCGCCGCGGATGCTCTCCAGGAGTTCGTGTCGCTGCTGCTCGAGTGATACGCTACAGCACAGCAGCGTGGTGCAAAGCAAGGCAACGCAACGTCGGTTGGCAACCAGCCACTCGAGACCATCATTTACGTAGCTCGCATCCACACTTCACGCAGTTTTCGCGCCAAGAGAAATACGCGCACGGCTTTGCAAGATACTTCAATGTCGTTTGCGGACCACCACAGTGCCAACGTGTCCCGGATGCCAGCGCATGCTAGAGAAGTAGTGGACTCCGCTCTCTCAAGAGGAAAGCGACAATCACACGGCGATCAAGAGTCTACTTGCTTGCAACGCCACCGGAATGGAAGCTTGTACGCTACGAAAGTTTCCACCTCTTCTTTTCCAACACGTACACAAACAGATCTCCTCTGTCTTGGCGCCGCGGATGATCTCCAGGAGTTCGTGTCGCTGCTGCTCGAGTCGATACGCTACAGCACAGCAGTGTGGTGCAAAGCAAGGCAATGCATTGCAACGTCGGTTGGCAACCAGCCACTCGAGACCATCATTTGCGTAGCTCGCATACACGCCTCATGCAGTTTTCGCGCCTACAGAAATACGCGCACGGCTTTGCAAGATACTTCAATGTCGTTTGCGGACCACCACAGTGCCAACGTGTCCCGGATACCAGCTCATGCTAGAGAAGTAGTGGACTCAGCTCTCTCAAGCGGAAAGCGACAATCACACGGCGATCAAGAGTCTACTTGCTTGCAACGCCACCGGGAATGAAGCTTGTACGCTGGAAAGTCTCCACCTCTTCTTTTCCAACACGTACACAAACAGATCTCCTCCGTCTTGGCGCCGCGGATGCTCTCCAGGAGTTCGTGTCGCTGCTGCTCGAGTGATACGCTACAGCACAGCAGCGTGGTGCAAAGCAAGGCAACGCAACGTCGGTTGGCAACCAGCCACTCGAGACCATCATTTACGTAGCTCGCATCCACACTTCACGCAGTTTTCGCACCAAGAGAAATACGCGCACGGCTTTGCAAGATACTTCAATGTCGTTTGCGGACCACCACAGTGCCAACGTGTCCCGGATACCAGCTCATGCTAGAGAAGTAGTGGACTCAGCTCTCTCAAGCGGAAAGCGACAATCACACGGCGATCAAGAGTCTACTTGCTTGCAACGCCACCGGAATGGAAGCTTGTACGCTCGAAAGTCTCCACCTCTTCTTTTCCAACACGTACACAAACAGATCTCCTCCGTCTTGGCGCCGCGGATGCTCTCCAGGAGTTCGTGTCGCTGCTGCTCGAGTGATACGCTACAGCACAGCAGCGTGGTGCAAAGCAAGGCAATGCAACGTCGGTTGGCAACCAGCCACTCGAGACCATCATTTACGTAGCTCGCATCCACACTTCGCGCAGTTTTCGCACCAAGAGAAATACGCGCACGGCTTTGCAAGATACTTCAATGTCGTTTGCGGACCACCACAGTGCCAACGTGTCCCGGATACCAGCTCATGCTAGAGAAGTAGTGGCCTCAGCTCTCTCAAGCGGGAGAATGAGCATAGACAATCACACGGCGATGAAGAGTCTACTTGCTTGCAACGCCACCGGGAAGGAAGCTTGTACGCTCGAAAGTCTCCACCTCTTCTTTTCCAACACGTACACAAACAGATCTCCTCCGTCTTGGCGCCGCGGATGCTCTCCAGGAGTTCGTGTCGCTGCTGCTCGAGTGATACGCTACAGCACAGCAGCGTGGTGCAAAGCAAGGCAAGCGCAACGTCGGTTGGCAACCAGCCACTCGAGACCATCATTTACGTAGCTCGCATCCACACTTCACGCAGTTTTCGCACCAAGAGAAATACGCGCACGGCTTTGCAAGATACTTCAATGTCGTTTGCGGACCACCACAGTGCCAACGTGTCCCGGATACCAGCTCATGCTAGAGAAGTAGTGGACTCCGCTCTCTCAAGCGGAAAGCGACAATCACACGGCGATCAAGAGTCTACTTGCTTGCAACGCCACCGGGAATGGAAGCTTGTACGCTGCGAAAGTCTCCACCTCTTCTTTTCCAACACGTACACAAACAGATCTCCTCCGTCTTGGCGCCGCGGATGCTCTCCAGGAGTTCGTGTCGCTGCTGCTCGAGTGATACGCTACAGCACAGTAGCGTGGTGCAAAGCAAGGCAATGCAACGTCGGTTGGCAACCAGCCACTCGAGACCATCATTTACGTAGCTCGCATCCACACTTCGCGCAGTTTTCGCACCAAGAGAAATACGCGCACGGCTTTGCAAGATACTTCAATGTCGTTTGCGGACCACCACAGTGCCAACGTGTCCCGGATACCAGCTCATGCTAGAGAAGTAGTGGCCTCAGCTCTCTCAAGCGGAAGGAGGCGATCTAATCACACGGCGATGAAGAGTCTACTTGCTTGCAACGCCACCGGGAAGGAAGCTTGTACGCTCGAAAGTCTCCACCTCTTCTTTTCCAACACGTACACAAACAGATCTCCTCCGTCTTGGCGCCGCGGATGCTCTCCAGGAGTTCGTGTCGCTGCTGCTCGAGTGATACGCTACAGCACAGCAGCGTGGTGCAAAGCAAGGCAACGCAACGTCGGTTGGCAACCAGCCACTCGAGACCATCATTTGCGTAGCTCGCATCCACACTTCACGCAGTTTTCGCACCAAGAGAAATACGCGCACGGCTTTGCAAGATACTTCAATGTCGTTTGCGGACAACCACAGTGCCAACGTGTCCCGGATACCAGCGCATGCTAGAGAAGTAGTGGACTCCGCTCTCTCAAGAGGAAAGCCGACAATCACACGGCGATCAAGAGTCTACTTGCTTGCAACGCCACCGGAATGGAAGCTTGTACGCT
>CANTFL010001373.1:0-177186 GCA_947650285.1 Hyaloperonospora brassicae
ACCACTCATTGCGCGTGTCTTGCGGCGATTGGTGGGTTGATATCATCACGATATCAACCAATGAACAGACCCTTTGGTCGACCCTTCAATATCACCACTTTGGTGATATTGTTTAAAGAATATCCATCTTTATATTCTTTATTGTCACTTTCCTTAAAGTGACAATTTCATGTAACGGGCTGCCCCGTTTCAGTTTCTCTGATTTCCCTTCGAACGACTTAGAAAGAGATGGAATGTGGTCCATTGTAATGTTTAAAAAATATGTGGCTTGCACATTGCCTGGTGATCCCCTGGGGATCGACATTAAACCTTTCCCAGTTTCACAATTCACATACTCGCATTATACTGTTGGACGCTTAAATACAATCAGATCCAATGGATATTAGATCGATTCCACTGAGACGTCGTTCCGATCCCTTGGTGACTTCCTTCTAAACTCGTGTGGAAATGATACGAAACGCCACGCTGCATCGATTCAAGCACCACGAGGCAGATCAACTCTGTGCAATCTTTTTATGCCCCAGACTATCGAGGACAGGAAAACAGCATCACGTTCTCGTTTATCTCAAAATTTGGAGCAATCCGATATCCCATCTTTGCACCTTCTTCACGCATATCGGTCACTTTCTTATAGAGTTACTTTATCACGTGGTAAATCCAATCTTCTCCTCTTGCGCCTGCTTGAATTGCTTGATCCGAAGCTGCTGTAGCACTTCTTTGTACAGCACCTCATGCCGCCTGCGTCTTTTTAAAGTTGCTCGAGTGATTGCAACCACCTTTACCACTTGATCTGGTATTTCTGGTACCAAGAATTACTTCATTCGATTTAGTGATATCAAGTCTTGTATCTATAAGTCAGAGGTAACAATCTGACTTGTCTCCTGTTGCAAAGCTGAACTCGCCAATCGACCTGCACTTCGAAGCCATTCCCCTTTTCATGTATAGATTACTGTGCTTTGGCCACGACCGGAGTCATTTCATTATTATTGTCGTAACAATTGTGATTCCGGCGCCTTGCGATCGAGCTCTTCCCGCATTTAACGGATCTTTAAGTCGGAACCGCAGATTATGACGGTCCATCCCCAGGATTCTTATACAACAGATAGAATCCAAGCTACAAATTGCAATGTTCATCTGCATTATCTGACAGGCTCATCTCATAATCTGATACAGATGCCACAACGGTTCATTCTGAAAGATTCTTTAAATTAGCGCTGTATGCCCCACTCTTCCGATTTACCTGAGCTGTCCCATCATAGATGATCACCAGGAGGCTCTAACCTTCTTTTAAAGTAGAACGTAGCATTGGCATATTTATTCTTCGCTGCGTCTTTTACGCGATAGCGATCAGCGTCTCGTCCTCCTCGAATCAGGGGGTGTGTCGGCTGCAAGGATACCGAGTATTTTATTTTCGCATATCTCACATCTCCTTTTTTCCATAGTCTAACTCGATAACAACGCGACCCATCTCCATAGCCTACCATTAGGACCTGGATATTGTACCACCAAAGCAAAGGTTGGGTATCGAGTGAGGGTTTCTATCGCTCGAGAAACTAACCTTAGGTAGAGCAAACCCATATTAAACAAAGCCACACCTCTTTTTTCACTATGCCACTCTCAATATCATTAGGCTTGAGGATGCGGCTCACAAACGTCACTATATAGTATACACCGTTTTATTCCTGCAGAACTGATTCCGATACCGCCCACTTGCTTGCATAGACTACGATCACGGAGATTCGATCAGGGTCAAAGCGTTTGAGGATTGGAGTGGTAGAGGCCTTGGCTTTTAACATGTTGAATGCAATCGTTGGCTTCTCCTACCTGGTTTTTTGTTTGAATCGCGCTCTTTATGTTCCTACAAAGTTGACTTGCGTTCCCATTTAATCAACTTTGTGCTTTTTGTATCACCGACTTCCATTCGGCTAATCTCGAAAAAATCGGTCTCACTCAACTTTTGTAGCACTGCTGCGTAGATCGCAAAATCATCGGTGAACTTGCTATAACAGTTCAGACTGCCGATGAAATTGACTACGAAGAACGCAACGACGTAGGAGAAGGAAGATTTACAAGCATCTCCAGATCCTTAAGGTGAACTTACGACTTAGCTTATGATACCCGATGTCCCAAATTTACTAATTTATGTCTACCCAAAACATTTCGGCCAGGCCAATTGATACATTTTACCGAGTGCAAACCGATAAGTCTGTTCCAGCTTGTCGTATAGAGAGGATCATATTGTAGCAAGGAACAAAATGATTTTAATGTAAGATTGTCTTTCCAGCACTAATGGCGATCTAAATATCTCTGGCCCTCCTCCGTAAACACGTCTGGCAACATTAATTGACCCGTTGCAATTGAATTTATAACCTCGCCGATCTTTAAGTATCCATACAAAGCGTATTCAATCAACCGCTGATAAAAATGTACGGCGTTCTCATTCCAAACGGCATTATTAACCACTCAAATATACCAGAAGATCTAATGAAGGCAGAAAGCATTCTAGCCCATTATGACATTTCTAACACCTACCATCCACTATTCCAATCCAAGGAACAATACGAATGTGGCTTGTCCATATTTTGGAGCAGCTCGCTTCTAAGGGGCATGGGGTAATCATCAGCCGTATTAGCTAATGCACCCGCCTATTGTCATTACACAACCTAATGTCTTTGCCTTTTTTTATGATCAAGCCTATTGGTGACGACCGTGGCGATCTTACAGGTCGAATATTTTTGCTGACAAAGTCCCTATAATACATTTAATATTTTCTATCGAAACTTGGGTGCAACCGGCCGTACCCGCTGTGCAGTCGGATTCGCGCCACCGACATCGATGTCGCATACCGCACCGCGTGCGGCAGGGGGTAAAGCATTACCTTTACTAATAATTAGATGCTTGCTCTTCCATATCAATTGTCGCAACCTCTCTTGACCTTCGTTCGATGAAACACCAGGATCGCCAACTTGGACATCATCAATGCCTATCTCTGTTGGCGATGTTGCTACCTCTGTTAGCGCAGCCAGGTGTTGTTTGTAATCTTTCGCAAATGACTCGCCTCCGTCATAATAATACACTGGCGGAGAACGTGGCTTTTTTTTATTCGCAGCCCCGCCGTCCGTAACTATATCGTATCATTAAGCTTGTCGATCAGACAGATCTGGCCGTTCAAGATCCTGTATCTCGCTATCTTCCGCTTCATTTCGTAAAATAAAATGGATGACCGGTCTTTGTAATGAGTCAGTCGTTCTACGTTCGACACCCTCGCTAAATCGTTCTGGGGTCTTACACACAGATGTGGTCGCACATGTCTCTTTCGTCAATCTTTGGTCTCTGCCGTCTCCGCAGATCGACCCAGATCGCGCCTCGATCTTTTCTGATCTTTGGCGTCCTCTTTCTCTTTCTCTGACCAAGTTATATTTTGCGCCGACCTTGTGTATTCCGAATGATCTACATGTGGTACCGCGTATATTCGATCTCTTCCGCCTCCCGCTCTACCGTAGCTTCGTATGCTAACGTCTGCCATCTAGTATATCGTCTCGATCCAGCCGACATATATCCTAGAGATCGAGGTATCACGTTCTCTGTCATCTAAAGGGCCAACGGGGCGCCATAATTTAGCATCGAGTCGTGTGTATCTACGTATGTAAGCTGTAAGAACATGATTTTGCCCGGTCCGTCCGTCATTGTAGGCACCCAAGCTACATCTCGCCTCACCCAAAGTTTGGACTTCCAATGATGGTATCTTTTTACTCAATGGCCGAATCGCATGCTGGAATAATTATATGCCGATAAATAAACTCGATCGCTGATATATTTGATCTTAGCTGTGATCACAGTCCAGTTAAATGGATTCGGACTTCTTCCAGCAGGTATGTTGTCCTATCGGCGAGATCCGAATTGGTACCTGCCAGAACCATTAAATCATACTCAGTATGGCTTCTTGTCCTGCCTAATCCCCGACTCATAAGTCGAAGGAGTACACCAGCGATTCAAGCAATGTGACCTTAATCTTGGTTCGTTTCACCTTCATGTAGAAATTTTACCCTTTCCCGACGCATTCCTGAATCCGACTCTCGTCAATCACACATCGACCTTACGAGCAAGTGTTGCGTTTATGATTGAGATATCTGCGCTGGATTCAAACAAAATGCTGGCATTGTCGTTGTTGATCTTGCCTACAGCCTCGACTTGTTTAAACCACTTTTCCGGATTATGATACTTTTCAATACCCGCGTGGCTCCTTTATGGCAAGATCAAGTTCCATCTTTAATGGAGTCGAGTCTTTTTTGAGTATTCGTTCACTCTATATACACTTAAGATCGAAGCAACAAAAGTAGAATCATCAAGTATATTAGCGATCGGATTGATCCAATAGTAAGAATCCTACTTTTTTTCGGTTGATAGATGCATACATGCAAAGCGTAGAACGATCGGCTCGTACCAGATTTAAACTTGGCGAGCGTCCAAGTATAACATCTCCTCGACTCTGTACGGGAATATTTCGGCATGATTGCTGTTCACACACCACTTGCGGATAAGATTCTGTAATTTCTACATCCGGCATTTGAGACAGTCATGTATCTCTCCACAAGCTGCACACGCTTAGAAACACTTGTCGGACGGATGTCCGTTGCGTCCACACATCTGGAAGGTCAATCTCTTGTAGCACCCACGATCTTCATGCCTTTTTAATCAGCAGTGGGTGCACGCTTTAGTCATTGTTAGGCGATCTGCACTAACCTCCAGACGCTTTACACCCGGATTTGCATTTTGATCTCCCAAATTCTTTATGCGAGTTGCGTCCGCGGCCACAAAAAAATTTCGTGATTTTTTGTTTTTGTTCGATCTGCGATAATATTAATTTGTACCACTGTCCTCGATCCCCACACGAAGGGCTTTCACTGCGCGAGCTGGCTTAGTCGGAGGTGTGGGAAAAGATGGTGTAGGTCTCAATCACAATTTTGTTCGATCTTGTATATGATCCAACCTGTCTATTTTCTATACACTGGTAAGCGCGTAACGTCTCCTCCATTTCATCTGCGCCTTTTTACCTTAGCACAGTCATTTTGACCAGATCAGGATCGTTAAGCGTACCGGTGAAATGTATCACAGATTTACGACATACATCCCGCGATCCTTCACAAAACCGAATTTTCTCTCTTGTCGACGCTACATCTAGAAGATATGGATATTCCTCATGTTAAATGGTAGCGGAGCGTCAAAGTGAAGAACACTTGTTGGTCGAAGCAGCAAAATCAAAAGAGCATTATTCAATGAGCGTAACTCGTTCCTACCGTTGCTACTCATCTTTCTGAATCACTCCTTCATTCCAACTGCCCCATCAATCCTGGCGTTTCTTTCCCATGTTCCTTTCCCATATAACGGTTTCTCTGATGTGGATATTCTTTCCACTGAGCACAAAAATGGGGGACGTCACAGTCTGGCAGGACAGTGCTAATGAATCCCAAACACCTGGACCCTAAGGTTTAACTTTCACTACCGGGTACCGAACCGGTGACCTCTGGAACATGGCTGCCACACATTTCCACTCGAGCTACAGCATGCTTACGAAATGCTCGTACTGGTAGTCTATTGTACCGTACTAAGTGGAGCATATTATAGACATGCTTCATCCTATGCATGTCCATAACATACCCTTCGCATCACCTAATCTTAATACTCTCAGTTGATGCGCATGTACATGATTTGTATGCCTACTTTGCCAAATTTAAACCTCGCAGAAACATGTCATGCTTAGTCCGGCCAAGAGCCTTCGTCAATCCGTCCGTAATCATCTCGTCGGTTGGCTTGTACTCAACCTGAATGACGTCTTCCTCAACCTTTTCGCGAAGAAAGTGAAACTTGATATCAATGTGCTTTGTTCTTGCATGAAAGACCGGATTCTTTGCCAGTGCAATGCACCCTTGATTGTCTTCATATATAGTCGTCGCCGCTCCAAGTCCTAATCCAATGCTGGATAGTAATAGACGCAGCCACACCGCCTCTTGTGCCGCAGCATACAATGCCATATACTCAGCCTCTGTGCTAGAAATTGCCACTGTTGGTTGCCTCTTCGACTTCCACGACACCACGTTGCCGTGCAAAAAGAACACGTAACCTGTCGTCGAGCGGCGAGAATCCAAGTCGCTTGCCCATGACGCGTCCGCAAATCCTGTTATATCTCCCTTGTTCTTGCCGTGAAATACGATGCTATAATCAGCAGTCGTCTTGAGATATTTGAGCACGCGCTTGGCTGCGATCCAGTGGATTTTCTCATACCTTTCGCAGTACTTATCCACTTCTCCTACCGCGTGCATGATGTCCGGTCTCGTGCACGTTGCGACGTACATAAGGGCACCAACGAGCTCGCGGTATGGCCACTTGGGCACAAAGTCGGCATCCTTTCCAAGCTTGGTCAACTTTTCACTTTCGTTTGACGGTGTGTGAATGTCCTTGCATTGGTCGACGCCAAATTATTCTGCCAAGCGCTTAATGTAAGAGCGATGATTCATGCTGATTGATTTTCTCTGTCGATTACGTGATAACTCGATACCGAGACAGTATTTCAACTCGCCGATCTCCTTGATACTGAACTCTGTCTTGAGTGCACGTTTAATGTCATCAATGTCCTCTTGTGTCTGAGCAAAGAGCATCAAGTCGTCCACGTGAATGAGCACGAGACTAAAGTGACCATGCGATCGTCGCACATAGACACAAAGATCGGCAGACGTGCGCTTGAACCCTTGACCTTCAAAGTGCGCGTTCAGACGAATATTCCATTCTCTTGCCGCTTGTTTTACCGTACAACGCTTTATTAGCAGGCAATTCTAGTCCCGATGTTGCTGGTCCCCAAATCCATCCGGCTGGTCCATGTAAATCACTTCCTTGACTTCGCCGTATAGAAATGCCGTGTCGACATCAACGTTCTCCATGATTAAATCTTGCTCCGCCGCAATTGCGATAACAACGTAGATCGACTCTTTCCGCGCCACCGGAGCATATGTCTCAAAATAGCCCACTCCAGGACGTTGCGTGAAACCTTTTGCCACAAGTCGTGCCCTAAACTTCACGATTTCTACATTTGGTTTGCGCTTTATGCGAATTACCCACTTGCACCCGATTGATCTCTTGTCCGAGGGCAAATCTTGAAGCGTCCATGTGTCGTGTTGTGTCAGCGATTTAATCTCACATTCCATCGCACGCATCCATTCGTCCTTGTACTTGCTTCGCAGCACTTCATCGTATGTCGATGCGCTTTCACCATCCTCTTCAGCGCTGAAACAGTATTGTGCCTCGTAGCTAGCGTCATAGTCGTCGAGGTTAAAATTCCCTCGCCCTAGATTGGTAAACTCTTGATCGTAGCGCTTAATCGCTTGTTTCTTGCGTACTGGTCTCACATTAGACTCTTGCTCGCCGTCTCTTCCTGGTGTGCTCGATTGACTCGTCGGAATGGCATTGGTTGGCCGATCCATTGGTCCTGTGTTGTCAGGTGTCATTATCGGACTTCCTGGTGTCGGCGTCCTGGGTCCCTCATCGCTTGTTGCGTGGTCAGTTGGATCCAGATTATCCTCACCGTTGTCCACAACGTCGACAATTCCAGGCGTATCTTCGTTGCGTGTCTGGTCTACCGCAGTTTCCGCAAAGGTGACACTCCGGGAAATTAAAACTTTTTCAGTGGTCGTATCAAGAAGTCGATAAGCTTTGTGTTGCTTGGCATATTTGAGCAGCATACACCGCACACCGGATGGGTCCAGCTTGTTTCGCTTCGCTTTAGGTAAATGCGAGTAGCAAAGACTTTCGAACACCCGCAATTTCTCGATACGAGGTTTTCGCTTGAATACCATCTCGAATGGGCTTGAGTTTGGACTTGAAGCGCTTGGAAGGACGTTACGGATATCCACAGCGGTCAGCATCGCCTCACCAGTAAGTCTTGTCTAGCTTAGCCTCGCCCAGCACACAACGCGTCATCTCTACCAAAGTGCGATTCAGCCGTTCTGCCATGCCATTCTGCTCCGGATTATATGGAACCGTAAATTCCTGCTTGATCATATTTTGTAGACAAAATCGAGTCATCTCCTTATTTCGGTACTCACCGCCATTATCACTTCGTAGTACCGTCACGTCATATTGCATTTGATCTTGATATCGTGACTATACTGTTGAAGCGCTTTGGTGACATCACTCTTCTTGCGTAGCGAGTAGACCATCGCATAGCGGCTTTTCATCATCATGAATGTCGCAACGAAGCGATAGTCCGATCTTGATGCTGGTGTGATTTGTCCTAGAACATCCGAACATACGATTGAGTCTGTACGGTGACTCTCCCTCGCTTCTGTGTCAGCCTCAGTGCTGGTAAAAGCCTTCCGGACGTGCTTGGCTGTCGCGCAAACATCACAGACGACTTTTTGGTTTATGCATTTTCCTTGTATGCAACCGTCTTTAATCAGCTTGTTCACGGTCGAGTATGATACGAGTCCGAGTCGGCGATGCCACAATTCAGCTTCATGATCTACCACATGACATTGTGGGACCTCTTCAACATTAAGATTTATCAGCATTCCACATTTCACACCTGTCGCGACGACTCGCCCGCTTTCTAATACAGGACATTGGTCACTGTTCATTTTGACCGTCATCCCACGCGCTGTAGCTGCTGCCAGCGAGAAAACGTGGAGTGTATTCTCCAGACGCGCATTTATCCACAACGTGCCGTTCCAAGCACGCAAGACCACTGTGCCTTGTCCGAGCACCTGTAAGCTCGCATTGTTTTTCGTGCTATGCACGCTGCGAGCCAGTGGCGATTCAATTTATTCGATGAACGCGCATTTGTCCTTGCACATATGTGCCGTTGCGCCGCTGTCCATGATCTATCAGTCGCTCGTACTTCCTTCAATGGCGTTAAACGTCACATTCGAGTGATCTTCTAGTCTCTCGCCACGATTATGTTTCTTGTTCCGGTAGTCGAGTGCGTAGTGTCCACGCTTACCACAATTAAAGCACTGAATACTTGACCCTGTCTTTCGCTGACCGCCGCTTATTTTGCTAAACTTTTTCTTCTCCTGTCGTGTTCCGTTTTGAAGTGCTGTCTCGTCTTCAATGCGCAACGAATCCTTCTTGCGCACTTCCTCGGCATTCAGCTTGCTCACCAGATCCTTGAAGCTGAATTATGTGACGCTCATGCGAAAAGCCTGCACAAGACTCTCGTATTGTGCCGGAAGACTTCGTAGCAATGTTGCACACGTATCTTCTTCACTCGGTCCGCATGAAGCTCCATTCATGTCCAACACGAGCCTCTCCAACTCCAGTACGTGAGCGTTCATGTCCGGTGCCGTATACTTAACGGTTGCGAGCTTCTCCGTTAGCCACAGCCTACTTGCCATGTCTTGAATCCGATTAAATTGCGCGAGGGCTCCCCATGTCTGGCAGGAGAGTGCTGGTGAACCCCAAACACCTGGACCCTAAGGTTTAACTTTCACTACCGGGTACCGAACCGGTGACCTCTGGAATATGGCTGCCACACATTTCCGCTCGAGCTACAGCATGCTTACGAAATGCTCGTACTGGTAGTCTATTGTACCGTACTAAGTGGAGCATATTATAGACATGCTTCATCCTATGCATGTCCATAACATACCCTTCGCATCACCTAATCTTAATACTCTCAGTTGATGCGCATGTACATGATTTGTATGCCTACTTTGCCAAATTTAAACCTCGCAGAAACATGTCATGCTTAGTCCGGCCAAGAGCCTTCGTCAATCCGTCCGTAATCATCTCGTCGGTTGGCTTGTACTCAACCTGAATGACGTCTTCCTCAACCTTTTCGCGAAGAAAGTGAAACTTGATATCAATGTGCTTTGTTCTTGCATGAAAGACCGGATTCTTTGCCAGTGCAATGCACCCTTGATTGTCTTCATATATAGTCGTCGCCGCTCCAAGTCCTAATCCAATGCTGGATAGTAATAGACGCAGCCACACCGCCTCTTGTGCCGCAGCATACAATGCCATATACTCAGCCTCTGTGCTAGAAATTGCCACTGTTGGTTGCCTCTTCGACTTCCACGACACCACGTTGCCGTGCAAAAAGAACACGTAACCTGTCGTCGAGCGGCGAGAATCCAAGTCGCTTGCCCATGACGCGTCCGCAAATCCTGTTATATCTCCCTTGTTCTTGCCGTGAAATACGATGCTATAATCAGCAGTCGTCTTGAGATATTTGAGCACGCGCTTGGCTGCGATCCAGTGGATTTTCTCATACCTTTCGCAGTACTTATCCACTTCTCCTACCGCGTGCATGATGTCCGGTCTCGTGCACGTTGCGACGTACATAAGGGCACCAACGAGCTCGCGGTATGGCCACTTGGGCACAAAGTCGGCATCCTTTCCAAGCTTGGTCAACTTTTCACTTTCGTTTGACGGTGTGTGAATGTCCTTGCATTGGTCGACGCCAAATTATTCTGCCAAGCGCTTAATGTAAGAGCGATGATTCATGCTGATTGATTTTCTCTGTCGATTACGTGATAACTCGATACCGAGACAGTATTTCAACTCGCCGATCTCCTTGATACTGAACTCTGTCTTGAGTGCACGTTTAATGTCATCAATGTCCTCTTGTGTCTGAGCAAAGAGCATCAAGTCGTCCACGTGAATGAGCACGAGACTAAAGTGACCATGCGATCGTCGCACATAGACACAAAGATCGGCAGACGTGCGCTTGAACCCTTGACCTTCAAAGTGCGCGTTCAGACGAATATTCCATTCTCTTGCCGCTTGTTTTACCGTACAACGCTTTATTAGCAGGCAATTCTAGTCCCGATGTTGCTGGTCCCCAAATCCATCCGGCTGGTCCATGTAAATCACTTCCTTGACTTCGCCGTATAGAAATGCCGTGTCGACATCAACGTTCTCCATGATTAAATCTTGCTCCGCCGCAATTGCGATAACAACGTAGATCGACTCTTTCCGCGCCACCGGAGCATATGTCTCAAAATAGCCCACTCCAGGACGTTGCGTGAAACCTTTTGCCACAAGTCGTGCCCTAAACTTCACGATTTCTACATTTGGTTTGCGCTTTATGCGAATTACCCACTTGCACCCGATTGATCTCTTGTCCGAGGGCAAATCTTGAAGCGTCCATGTGTCGTGTTGTGTCAGCGATTTAATCTCACATTCCATCGCACGCATCCATTCGTCCTTGTACTTGCTTCGCAGCACTTCATCGTATGTCGATGCGCTTTCACCATCCTCTTCAGCGCTGAAACAGTATTGTGCCTCGTAGCTAGCGTCATAGTCGTCGAGGTTAAAATTCCCTCGCCCTAGATTGGTAAACTCTTGATCGTAGCGCTTAATCGCTTGTTTCTTGCGTACTGGTCTCACATTAGACTCTTGCTCGCCGTCTCTTCCTGGTGTGCTCGATTGACTCGTCGGAATGGCATTGGTTGGCCGATCCATTGGTCCTGTGTTGTCAGGTGTCATTATCGGACTTCCTGGTGTCGGCGTCCTGGGTCCCTCATCGCTTGTTGCGTGGTCAGTTGGATCCAGATTATCCTCACCGTTGTCCACAACGTCGACAATTCCAGGCGTATCTTCGTTGCGTGTCTGGTCTACCGCAGTTTCCGCAAAGGTGACACTCCGGGAAATTAAAACTTTTTCAGTGGTCGTATCAAGAAGTCGATAAGCTTTGTGTTGCTTGGCATATTTGAGCAGCATACACCGCACACCGGATGGGTCCAGCTTGTTTCGCTTCGCTTTAGGTAAATGCGAGTAGCAAAGACTTTCGAACACCCGCAATTTCTCGATACGAGGTTTTCGCTTGAATACCATCTCGAATGGGCTTGAGTTTGGACTTGAAGCGCTTGGAAGGACGTTACGGATATCCACAGCGGTCAGCATCGCCTCACCAGTAAGTCTTGTCTAGCTTAGCCCCGCCCAGCACACAACGCGTCATCTCTACCAAAGTGCGATTCAGCCGTTCTGCCATGCCATTCTGCTCCGGATTATATGGAACCGTAAATTCCTGCTTGATCATCTTTTGTTGACAAAATCGAGTCATCTCCTTATTTCGGTACTCGCCGCCATTATCACTTCGTAGTACCGTCACGTCATATTGCATTTGATCTTGATATCGTGACTATACTGTTGAAGCGCTTTGGTGACATCACTCTTCTTGCGTAGCGAGTAGATCATCGCATAGCGGCTTTTCATCATCATGAATGTCGCAACGAAGCGATAGTCCGATCTTGATGCTGGTGTGATTTGTCCTAGAACATCCGAACATACGATTGAGTCTGTACGGTGACTCTCCCTCGCTTCTGTGTCAGCCTCAGTGCTGGTAAAAGCCTTCCGGACGTGCTTGGCTGTCGCGCAAACATCACAGACGACTTTTTGGTTTATGCATTTTCCTTGTATGCAACCGTCTTTAATCAGCTTGTTCACGGTCGAGTATGATACGAGTCCGAGTCGGCGATGCCACAATTCAGCTTCATGATCTACCACATGACATTGTGGGACCTCTTCAACATTAAGATTTATCAGCATTCCACATTTCACACCTGTCGCGACGACTCGCCCGCTTTCTAATACAGGACATTGGTCACTGTTCATTTTGACCGTCATCCCACGCGCTGTAGCTGCTGCCAGCGAGAAAACGTGGAGTGTATTCTCCAGACGCGCATTTATCCACAACGTGCCGTTCCAAGCACGCAAGACCACTGTGCCTTGTCCGAGCACCTGTAAGCTCGCATTGTTTTTCGTGCTATGCACGCTGCGAGCCAGTGGCGATTCAATTTATTCGATGAACGCGCATTTGTCCTTGCACATATGTGCCGTTGCGCCGCTGTCCATGATCTAGCAGTCGCTCGTACTTCCTTCAATGGCGTTAAACGTCACATTCGAGTGATCTTCTAGTCTCTCGCCACGATTATGTTTCTTGTTCCGGTAGTCGAGTGCGTAGTGTCCGCGCTTACCACAATTAAAGCACTGAATACTTGACCCTGTCTTTCGCTGACCGCCGCTTATTTTGCTAAACTTTTTCTTCTCCTGTCGTGTTCCGTTTTGAAGTGCTGTCTCGTCTTCAATGCGCAACGAATCCTTCTTGCGCACTTCCTCGGCATTCAGCTTGCTCACCAGATCCTTGAAGCTGAATTATGTGACGCTCATGCGAAAAGCCTGCACAAGACTCTCGTATTGTGCCGGAAGACTTCGTAGCAATGTTGCACACGTATCTTCTTCACTCGGTCCGCATGAAGCTCCATTCATGTCCAACACGAGCCTCTCCAACTCCAGTACGTGAGCGTTCATGTCCGGTGCCGTATACTTAACGGTTGCGAGCTTCTCCGTTAGCCACAGCCTACTTGCCATGTCTTGAATCCGATTAAATTGCGCGAGGGCTCCCCATGTCTGGCAGGAGAGTGCTGGTGAACCCCAAACACCTGGACCCTAAGGTTTAACTTTCACTACCGGGTATCGAACCGGTAACCTCTGGAATATGGCTGCCACATATTTCCACTCGAGCTACAGCATGCTTACGAAATGCTCGTACTGGTAGTCTATTGTACCGTACTAAGTGGAGCATATTATAGACATGCTTCATCCTATGCATGTCCATAACATACCCTTTGCATCACCTAATCCGAACAGGTTTCCCGAAGACTCTTACAAGAATAATGGTATTCTTGTGTTTGTCGATCGTTTCAGCAAGATGTTGTATCTTGCTGCAGTTTCTGAATCGATCACGGCTTAAGGCTGTGCGCGTGTCTTCATCGACACGATATTACTACTTCATGAGTTACCCCGTGAACTCTTATCCGACCGTGACCCTCGGTTCACGGCGGAGTTTTGTCAATCCGTGTTCCGCACTTTGGGAACACAATTGAAGATGTCAATCTCTGACCACCCTGAAACAGATAGTCAGACAGAGCGTGCAAAACGTGTTCTCTAAGAGATTTTTCGAGGATGTGTCCACTCGTTCTCGAGTTGGAGTGAGTGCTTGCCGATGGTCGAATCCGCCATCAACAACTCCGATCATGCATCCACGATGCATACACCGTTCTACGTGAATGGACTACGTCACCCACATATTCCCGCTCTAATTGAGAGAGACTTTGGGTTAAGGGGGTAAGAACTCGCTCGAGCAAAAACCATTTTGGCTCTTGCTCATCACATATCATCTAACATGCAGATAAGTGAGATGTCGATTTCGATAATGTAGACATCGAAGAAGTTGATCTTAGCAGTAGCAATGATGCTGCTGCTACTATAAACAATCCTGATGATGTTAGGATATTCAGCATCGTCAACGATTATTCCAGCGAGGAAGAAGACAACCTCGCTGAAGAAGAAAATAATCTTTAAGCAGTGCGCACGAAGCGCACTAGAAGACAAAATAACGAGTTTAAAAGAACTTCCTGCTGACACGAGAGGTAGAAGTCCGTTTCGTTTAGATATCCGTCGCAAATGAGGTGGACCGCCAGAAACAGAATGCAGACAAGAATGGAAGAGCCAGTGTTCTTTTATTTAAGGTTAACGACCTAGTACTACTGTCTACGGTAAACTTACCTGGACATGTAGTCACTAATGTTGGCAGTAGTAAACTAATGCCGAAACACATTGGTCCCTTTCGTGTGTTGCACCGCAACGGCAATGCATACATGACTGAGTTGCCTTGCAGGATGCGTACGCATCCTACATTTTATGTTGGTCGTCTCCGCCCGTTCTGTCAGCACAAGGCCTCTTTTGAGAGTGGAGATGACTAGCACATTTAAGAATCCCCAATAGATTCATCTGATCACGGACCAAACACTCAAGTTGATCCTTCACCAACGTAGTCTCGTTACGAGCCGCCTCTATCCCGTCGCTTAAATATCTCCTCTCGAGCTCGTTATCAAGCTGAGCGAGCGCTAATCCGATCGGTCGTTCTCCCGATCGGAACGAAGACGTCGCATGATCGACAACAAGTCGTGTCGACGATTGTGTTCGTGATCGGCGTCCTCCCTAAACTCGGTCATTTAACGTTCATGGTTACCCAAAGTCTCATGCAGGTCCGACTACTGAGCCGGATCTTCGCTTTCCACCACCATCCACCGAAGCTACTAGTGGATTCTCACGGTGGTCGACGCTTTCACGTGAAGCGTATCTTGAGCCACCGCGTGAAGAACGGAGAGCGGACAACTTACCTTGTCCGCTGGCGTGGGTATCAACTATCTTATGACACCTAAGAATCTCGATCCCAGCTGATGGCTGATGTTGAGGGTCTCGTTCATTAGTACGACGAGACTAATCCGATTGGTCCTCCGGACCATCGGTTAACACGCGCTTTTGGTGCCTGTACACCTATTGCAAGTTCGCAATCGCATCCCGCATTAGTCGAGATGTGTGCTCTTCTCCAAGGCGAACTTAGAAAAAAAACATTCCTATGTGCACGTTGCAAGTTGTCAACACAACTCGCCCAAGGATCGACTCGAGTGAGTCAAGGAATTTCCGCCTTACTCGAAAACAATGCAAATGGTACCTTGCACCGGTTGGTGTTTGTTTCTCAAACTTGACGCGTACTGCTATAAGGTTTTGAAGCCATCCTCTCGTCCAAAATTCTTGACATTTTTGACGTAAGCGTTTCATGCAGTCAAAAGCGAAGCCTTGTCACGCGTTTGGTTATGATTGAACCATCGATGATTGAGGAAAGCATCGAGATAGAAGTCTATTTCAGCGCAAATGTTCTTCACGATGGAGCTCGAGCCATGGAGCTTGCTCGCATCGAATAATGGAATTCGATGGAGTTAATTTGTCTCGTGATACAAACCATTAATAAGGTGTTTAGCCAATTGCCTCAGATTCAGCTCATCACGCTTCATGTGGTATATTTGCCAATACCACGGGTTTCACTATGACGACGGCTCGCGCCATCTTCAACGCGCTCGTGCGAGGTCGCACGAATTGATTGTGGTGATGAGTATGAACACTCGTCACCATATTCATCATCACTGCCAAACAGTCTGTGACGCATGTCGCGAGTCCGTTCTTTCGGCAGGTTTTTAGGTGAGCGAGGCACCTCTGGTGAGCGCGATGCTTTCAAAGGCTTTTCCGAGCCAGACACATCTGACTCGCCAGATTAGCTGACCCTTAGCTCGAGGTCACTGTGTGCATGTGGTTCGATTCCACATGCACCTGCAGCAACAATTACTGCAGGCAGAGAAAAAGCAGCAGAAGACGAATCGTATGCTGCAGAGGCTGGAAATGTAGCATACTGTGTCGTCTTTATATCACCCCGCATAGACAAATTAACTATGCGAGGCTAAGAAAGAATGAATGGGTCTAATCTAACAAGTGCTCTCCGTCATGTTAGCATCCAAGGGGTGGCCACAACAGTTACGATAGCCACATGATGACTATCACTTAAGAGGAGGTTATGTAACGAAGTAGCCCGTTACATGATATTGTCACTAAGGATAAAATGACAATAAAGAATATTACGCTGAATATTCTTTCATCAATATCACAGAGCATGATTATATTGTTGGAGATGACCGAAGGGTCTACTCATTGGTTGATATTGGGATGATATCGGCCTACCGATCGCTGCTAGACGCGCGCAATGGGTAGTGGGTGGACGTCATCATACGTTTAGTTCGATTAATATAATTAAGTCAAGATAAACAGAGACATAATATTATTAGGACTTGATTGTACTGTTATAACAGTTTCACTTTCACCAGAGACTAGCGTGTTCACTTAGTCTCCTTTCCTTCCTCTGTGTTGGTGCAACACTTAGCAGAGCACTGACTATCACTGTTGTCAGTAGAAGTGATCTACGTACTGATCAATCACTACGTTGTCATGAGTCCCCCGTTACAGAGTGGGCAATAGTCGCTCTTGATGTGTTTTGGAAGGAGGCTAACGCAGAGGTGGGAGTCGGTGGATGGCGACGCTGGTCGCAAGGATCTTACATTTAGGGAGGCAGCAGGCACTCGTGCTGAACTGGGCTCGGTTATTCCCAAGACGTCGGCTACGCATTGGCACGCCATAACTTTCCCACATCCTACATGACTAAATATCGACACAAAACTATGTCGCACTACGCAGAGATGCCTCCTGCCCGTCGGGCAAGTCAGCCGAAAAGCATTGTATGGTAAATTCACTTCTTAGTCACTGTATCTAGCACAAGAACCATCTACACGGTGGTGATGCGGCGATAATTACACCGTCTGACGCTCAGCCATTAACCATCTATAATTCATCTAATGGTAGTCTTTGTGATGCTCACAATCGGCATTTAGAGGCGGATTGGCGGTTTCCCTAACCTGGACGCCAACATTCACGCCACCCATTTCATTATCGCGGACGGTTTATCCAACATCACTGGGGTTTTTAAATCCTCGTTCATTATATTGATTTGGATATCCCCTCTTGACGATTAGATGTACGCGAAGCTATTAGACAATATTGCGCCGCTTGTTTTTGGCAATGTCGAAGAGTTATTCGAATGCGTTGGGCTACAGGATAACCTCAACGACGGCAGGAACTATTTCGCACCATCGACGCATCCGTCGGATCGGGTTCAGATCCAGGGACGCGACATCGCGTTGCTTGTCGAGCATCATATTGAAATACTGGACGCTTCGTGGAAGCCAGTCGACATCGACAAGATCAGTACCCAATGTCGGAAGCTTTGCACTGCTTATCGCACCGATAAAGTACTGAAGTCGATAATAGATGCTTGCGACCACACGCGTTCATTCGACAGCGCATGGGATGAACAGGGTCTATGGGGTCTTCGACCAGCTTTTCTGCATTTTGGGCGGCCTGAAGGCACCGTTTCCTTACACGTCGCTGGTTTAAAGTGACTTCTCCATCCTAAAGATTCGTAAAGGTGCTTTCAGCAAATCACTGACTGACCTTTCTATTGAATGTGTTTAATGCAAGCAGTACGACATTCTGATCCATGTAATTGGTAAAGCTCGTTCGTTGAGCTCATTATAAGCACAATGCCGTACCTGCCTAATCGTTTTTTTATATGGAACCTAATTTCATTAAAGTTATCCAGATTAGGCAATTGCATAGTTTAAAGATGCCTGCTGATGTGTGACGGAGTGACTACAGGCAGGTTACACATGAAAGAAAGTCTTTTGTTGGTCAATTCTACTCAATTATAAAGATCATCGCATGAACAGTAAGCCCATACAATGTGAAGCTTACTTATTATAAAAGAAGGCTGTACGAATTTGATCAGCTGCTGATAGGACAATAGAAGACCAAATAACCGAAAATCATTCGCATCATTCTACTATAGAGCCAATCGTTTCTAGTGAACGTGGTAATGTATTCGATGCTTCTGTATTGAGAACTACAGGTAATATGATGACCTTGAGTTGTAGGTCAGCAATGCTGAAGAGTCGGATACCACATACGAATCGGAAGCTTCTGCTTAGTCTCTGGTGATACAAGGTGTGCATGAGCGGCAGCAAAAGAAACTCGCCACATGGAAAATATCGTGATGTATACGACCGAATGGATCGATTCTTCTTAATTATTTAACAATATTTGCTTGAGTCTAGTCAGTCGTACTCATACGTACGAGGTGTGAGTGGTTGGCAAGTTAATGCTAGCCTCATGATGTTAGAGGAATCTCTAAATCGGATATATTAGGCATGAAGAAATCGAGGTAATCACGACAATCGTGGTGTCGGTAATAATGATGAGAATACTCAGGAGCATATATATCGCAACCTATTGACCCCGTATCCAGCGAACCAGCCTTTATTCCACCATGTCGAGATTAAGATCGATGGTCTTAATCAACCCTTAACATATATCGTACCCCTTGTTGACCTTGTCAAGGCGTCATGCCCTTGACGCCCGTAAGAGCAAATAGCCGCGGAACACGATTTCTACATCGATGTGCTCGCTAGTAATAAACAGTGCAACGGCAGCCTTATCCGCGACGGTCACATATAGGCTTAAGCGATGAGAATATACATCCACTATGTTAAATGCATTCATCCTGATGACTATAATGGTGAAAAAATGTTAGTCGCACTAGGATTATATATCGTCCCTAAATTGGTGCTTGGTATAGCTGCACGAGCTATCTCAAAATAAAGGCTTATCGGAATGATATAGCGCAATCGTGTTATAGTAAGATGGAAATACACCGTAATGTCGGTGTGTACATCCTCCCCAATATGCCGTATAGACCAGCAAGCATCACCTTTAGGGTTAAGAAAGAGATTGCGATCTTGCAAGCTATTTACCAGCACTTTTGCAATAATTATTGGATGGCCCTTCTTAACTATCTGGGGGGCCTCGTCGTACCGCTGGAGGAGACCGACTTCGCCAAGAAAAGTTGAAATTTAGGCTTTCAACTAATTTATCGAGGCAAAAACCTGGGCCGAGAAACGCGATACATTGTCCGGTGGATTAAGTCTTATCCAATTCGCGTCAATTATATATTTGATTCACCAAAATGCGTTGATTACCGCCCTAATACGGTATTGGATGTTATAGTGGTGGAAATTTCGGGCAATATCAGCCGCCGAACTATTTTACTGTAATGAAAATGTATTGCGTAACGCTTCAGGTGCGCAAATAACTTAAACATAAGCGGGAAAGGCGTCGACTTCAACCGATACTGCTCAGAAATACCAGAACGATCGCTAAAGGGATAGTTTTAATTATGCTTTCTCGCAGTTAAACGGTTAGTGGCGGGTCCGTGCTTGCAAGTGCAAGACAATTGCAGCCGAACATAGTATCGATCGACTAAGTGGGAATATTTCATCTTATATATATTTTTAGGTGCATTAAAACTGAACACAAAAGATGATTGATGTCTTATAGCGTGGCGGGTGTATACATCGCAGGAAGAAAAATTGTAATGATATTTGCGTAGAGACGCCTCACGTACATGGTTAAATGCGTACACAAACTATGTGTAAGCTTATTTGTGCATTAAATAATTTAGGTGGTTCAGCGAATAAGTGGGCGGATTCCTTTGAACAATATTAATCCGCTGAGCACATACTTTACTACGTGTAGTGGAAGGTAACTGTAAACTTTGGGATAGGGCTCCTTCTAAGAATAAAAAGCCTTTGCTATTTCATTATCTCCAGCGCCTTGGTATATAATCCAATAAACCGCTTTCGCAATGAAATTTTGAATTGTTCGACAACTGCTTATTGTGCCACCTCAAGTTATCCTGCAGAATTGTTTGTTTAAAAAGGATGTGGCGGTACTACACTTTGGTGGAAAACGTACGGTATGAATAAACGGCCCCGGCTGCACCAATTATAATAAGTAATGTGGTTCGCGTATCGTCCTCGGATCCATACGTTTCAGCTTTTTACTCTCTACCCGAGCACAAACAAAATTAAATGCTTCGAAAATTTATACTTTCGTGTTTGTAATTGAATAAATATCTTTGCGCACTATAATAAAGATAGACACGTACAATCTTACTTGCTAACCGTTAACATCCTGTTGAGGGTTTATACTCTTTAGCACTTTGTGCTGCATACGCTGCAATCGTAAGTCCCTAGAAACATAAGTCACTCTAAGAATCGTTGTTCCCCGAATTTATTATCTCTGTAAATAGTTTTTTTGACCTGGCAGAATCGTAAATCGTGCTATTATGAAAACAAAGTAGCTTTGACACTTAAGCCTTATTCTCGTGATAGAAATGGTATAGCTTTACTACAGTGCGTTCTATTCGTAGTGCGAAGCCATCATTCTCTACGCCTACGTGGTCATCACATTTCTTAATATTAAGTAGTGGCGATACTTGATAAGTCAAAATCGTCATCAACATCGATTGCGGTGGTACATTTATAGATATATACAAAGTTTTCGTCTTTAAAATTGGTAATATTGACGTCGTTATCTGCTACGTCGACGTTAACGTCGGTGTTCATTATACATGTGATATATGTATGCTAGAGCTATTATTTTTCGACATCATACACATCTACAATGACAACGTGAGAATTCTCCGATAAAGTATAATATCTAAGTAGAATGGTGTATGCGTGTTCGACGCATGAACTAAGATGTTAATGGCAATATAAAATTTGGGTTTATACAATGTCTCAGTTTATTTGGGAAACGAATGAGAGTTCCCCTAAAGACACTTATAAAATTTAACCTTGGCCATTCCTTTTAAAGATCAACTTTCGTATATTTATAGTATACATTAGCACTAGTAATTCAATGGAACGAAACATCAAGTTTTTGAGTCTGCTGTAATCGAGGGTCTAGATCAGACACAAGTTTTCGGTGGAGTCCATTAAGTCGCAAGGTCGTGTCAATGTAGATATGAGCAAAGCCCTTGGCTGTGGCAAACAAGACTACATTCGATAATCTTTTTGATTAAACAAATTTATTACTATTCTTGCAATTATATTCGGAAAAGCCTAAGAACAAGTCTACAATTACCACCAGTATTATGCCGTAACTAAATGATGTTGATACAGGGCACAGAATGATGTAATCGACTTCACTTGTAAAGAAGCCTCGCAATCACAGCTATACTTCCGCAAGGATATATACATACGTGGTCAGTACATTGATTTCACCTGACCGTGAGGTAAGGATTCTAATGGCAACGATGCCAACATATTGTTGGAATTTTACACCTATGTATGATACGCAGTTACGGATCATTATGATTAAAACGACGACACCAGTTGTGCTTTAGACGAACGCACTACAATAAGTTAATTCATTTCGGGTTCTGCATTGATCTGATAACGACCGGTACTAAACTGGCAAGCTTTGCAAGCTGGATGGGATGAGTGTAAATACGATATTTTTCAAAGGTAAATCTATATCTTGTCTAGTATACAATCTCACGTCGTTGGGATGTCTTAATGACGGGTGCGAGTCATCACCAAGACTGACAGCTTCTGAGCGATGGTGGATTAAGAATAAAAATTAATTTGTGATTCAAATCTATTACAATAAAACAAAATCGTGCTTTTATCTTCTCAAGTGCAAAGAATTACCATCACACGTTTAGTCACTGTAACGGATGTGCCTTTGCAATACTCACCTTCATATTCGTTGAAATGTTTTGCGAATATCTAATGTAAGCAAGAGATAATATAATTAATGGAGGCAAATGACAGTGTTTGACATTCACAATTAAGTAAATCTGGAAGTGACACATCTTTCGTCACTTTAATGTTCATATGATGCGGATATCGCATCACATGGGGCGGCACAACACACGCAGGGATGGGTGTTGAGAGCAGCTCCCGTCAATAGGTCTGCGAACTATAAAAAGGTTCTAAATCGGTAGATGAGGCATAAAATTTAGGCAAATCTGTGGCATTATAGTCTTAACGTAACAACACAACAATCACCGAGCTAGTTGGTACATTTGGAACAGTACGTCGGGTAATATTCTTTGCGGTTCCTCCCTTCGGGTTCATTTATGGCTCTTTACTAGCTGAATACTTTCAACCGCTTGCTATCCTTATAAAGAAGGCTGCCTGAGGTCAGAAGCGTTCGTTCTTCATTTTCTGTGACCCCGAACCAATGGGTAGACATCGGCGTTTTGACGCTTTCACAGGTCACCGGGCGCAGTATACGCCCGACTAAAAGACTTAAGGTGTCCTTGATTAACAACCCACGTGCTCGTCTCTTGACTAGTCTTCGGATAGTGACGTCTATTGGGTCAATATCTCGCTGTTTGGGAGTCTAAAAGCGGTGCTGTCTAAATGAGTCACCGGCTCGCCGTGTGACGAGACTTAAATCGGTACCGTCTACCTGGTCACCTGCTCGCCGTGCGAATAGACTAATATTTCTTCAGAAGGGAGTAATGACTCCATTAGGCCGAATCAATTATGTTGGAGCTATTAATCGCGAACTCTAAAAGCTATGCTCCTCGAGGCTAATAAGCAGGTATAATCCAGCCAAGTAAGGGAATTACCTCAAATGTGGACACGTGTCTTAAAATTGGAAAATCTGCTCTGTATTGATAATCTCCCATTCTCTCCCTAATTGCAAAAGAGCTCTTGAGTGGTTCTGCTTCATCCTCCTCGTCCTCCTATACAAATATATTGTGGAATGGACTAGTCACCATCTTGCTCTCTTGTCGGGTATTACCTCGTCAAGTCTTGGCTCGTAAAGTTTTCCATCGTTGAGCTTTGTCTCGTAGACTTCGATGTGCTCCGACTTCTCAACTCGAGTATCACTCCCAAAAATATTTCAAAGTAGGGAATACCACATTCGTTAACTCCCTACACAATATATGGCGCTTCCATCACTGCTGACCTTAAAAACCTTTGGCGATACGCCGGTCAGTTTAATATATGCACGTGATGTCTTAAATACTGCTTATACCTTCTTGAACAAATGAAGATAGTTTGAAACTTAGTAAGTTAAAACTGTATGCACGGAACGTATGAGTAGACGCGTCGATCTCGAATGCTTGGCAAAAAAAAGTTGGCACAAAATTTAGTGATAAGAATAAGGCGGAATGGTTTTTAAATAAAAGGAAGCCTATTATGGGTTTAAATACCAAACATTCATTGATACGCCAAACCCGTCAGCTAAAGATCAGAATATGAATTCCAGTTAGGAAATCGTAGAATCGTTTATATACGAAATTTCAATAAAGATATTTAATAGATAGATAAGATGAATGTCATAAGTTCATGATTAAATCGTCGGTAAATCTGGCGTATTGATAATGCAAATTTTAGTTTGCACATTATTCTCCAAATATGGGCACTATCCGAAAATTTTAGTTGCCTACAATTTTTTATGTATAATCGCAATTTTCGACATGTAGCAATATGTCTATTGGGGAGTACAATAATGCAACTATTAAGGTGATGATTGATTAATTGGTCAATTTCGACGCGTGTTCGAGAGGAGAACATGTAAGGTGTAATAATTAAGTTTAAATGTGGTTATAGATGGGCATATTGATAGGATATAAAAGAACTCAACTGGTCAATTGACATACATGAATTTAATTTATTTTTTATCAAGAAACATATAATTCTTCTCCGGAAAATGTGTTTTTAATTTTCCGACGACTATTGTAGCACTAGTACAAATACGCTGAAGCGGATCTTCAATTGCTGGCCAAGGCTGCAAAGACCTATCTCCAGATATATAGCCTGATCGCGCAAATACTCGCGATCCTATGACTACAATTGGACGCAGCATACGAGGAAATGGACTGTACATCAGAATTGTGAGGCAGATAAAATGGTAATGTGATGGATACAAAGATTCTTTTATGTCCTGAGCGAAACACCCGAGAGTGACGGATTCCTCTACCGTGACTTTTGAACAGTGATTAATCTTCGACATCAAGACCGATCAAGATCAACATCGCCTAAGGTCTTAACAATCCTTATTAGCTATTCGAAACCATGAATATACAAGGTGAGCACCAACTTATCCAGCAAGACACGGATCGGGGTCCCTTTCCGTGAGTCGGCAAGTCAGAGCAAGTGAAATTTCCCACCCCACATTATTAATTGTGAAAGATGGATTTGTTAGATTTCTTTTACCATATCCTACGCAAAATTTGCGTTGATTACCATTAGGATAATGGGTTTTTACTAGGTTGGTCATACCTTATATATATTCCTACAATTTAAAAATCCGCCGATCCTAATTTTGACATTTCGAGAAATGGAGACATGATAAAACATTTATGGTTCACCGCAATTTGTAAAAAAACCTAATCATGATATTAAATGGATGAAGATCCGTACTGAGATGATGTCCTTGCATGCATAGAGCTTTTTCTTTATTAGTACATCATGCTGAATTATAAAAAATACTGCAGAAGTGTGAGGGTTGTTGGAAAATTCAACGCGCGAATATTTGCTAATATATCGGCATCTTGCGTTGCAAACATCTTATGAATATATTTTACGCATTTGTCGTTATTCGTTTTAATCTACTTATTGCTTATCAGTATCTTTCCTTTAAATTGCTAAAAGTAAATTTCTTAAGAGAGCTAAGGCTTGCAAAATTATTAATTTCTTTATTTAACTAATTACGATACATTAGGTTTTGTGTTATTTTATAAGGTAAAACCTAATGTCGTGCAAGTTTAATATGCCTAAATAATCAAAAAAAAGATGTCCTTATTTATTTATATTATCTTAAAAAAAGGTATACCAGCAATTGCCTATATTACTATTCGCAAACGCTAATAAAACAATAAAATTAAATGCATTGATGATGGATGGATGGATTTTCGCACCACGCTGCGCCAACGAAGGGACCACACCTTTTCCGGGTGTTTGACAAGCTACGTGCGTGCCGAAATAGGCTTACACCCTACAAGACACGACACGATTCGTATTGGCTAAAATAAACAAATCTATTTATAGCGGTGAAGCCATGATTTATTGAGATATCAAACCCGTGCATTATAATTTACGAATACAAAGTTTATTATTGATTAAACTAGCTGCTAATATGCATACTTGGTTAACAATTATTATGTATTAGCCACATCAATCCTGTCAGACATTAAAATCGCTCGATAGGTTAAAGAGATTTTTTGAATCATATCTCATTGCCTATTTATCGGAAGGGTGGAGGGATATTATAACTTGTATATTTTGAATGTATTACACTACAGAATGACTTAACTAATACCCTTATGCAACTCAAATCCCTTGTCTCTTTACATATTACATCATTGCTACTTCCAGATTTTTTTATATATTTTAAGTTCAATTTGACGCACGTTCCTCTCTCAATCACCATTATTTTTTTGTAAGAGTGAACTTGTCTTGCGAATTATATGTCTTGATCAATACATGCAAAAACGAATATTTAAGTTTTGAATCTGCGGATGGTCCATGTGTGTCTTGCGTGCTTACGATACTCATAAGTAACATCTCCGTCGCTTGTAAATTGTCTTAGTAATGGACTTTAACCACGTAAGCAATTTATTTATACAGCACAGTGTGACCCGCTGCAATGTAAATCCATTGGCAATTACCAATCAAAGCTTTTCTTGCATTAAGAAATCATCTTGAGCACAATCTATGCATCAAAAAACGTTAAAAAAGAAGGGTTTAAGCGTGCCCGACTTCATGTAATCGACGCGATTTGCAAATGTTCTCACTGTCCATACGACCCGCGGGCCATTTGACGTTGACTACAACTGTAGCGGAGCTACACATCTCCAGTAGTCAGAGAAAGACTTAGCGCTCAATTGGTCACTTGAGGTTCAGAGAACCCGACACCAAGAGTCAACAGCTCAGAGAGCTAAGGTTTGGTTCAAAGATTTGACTCATAGAGTCAACAGCTCAAAGAGCTTACGATTCCTGTTCCAGGGGGCCCAAACGATTCAAAGAATCAAACGCATTGAGTGCACAAGGAGTAGCTGCCTTGAAAAGGCGTTGTTACTTCCTTACGATCGCAAGACACCTTAGAGAAGCACGTGTCTTTTGTTGATCAAAATGGGAACTGAATTTTATTTCTTCTTTTAACCTAAAACAATACCTTAGAACAAAGTGATTAACCTACTCGCTAATATCCTAAATATCCTCTCAAAAGATCTCGTAATCAATGGTCGACAGACATCAGTCTTCAACAATTGATACTTGTGTTCTAATATCACGTTATAAGGGGATCCCATACCTTATATGTACCACACCTATTGTCGGCTACCAGTCGACGTGTAATCCCCGTTACACCCTCCCCCACCAGACTATCGTTACCAAAAAACGTATATTGAATTCTTTCCTCAAAGAGGACGTTGTATGTGCGCTTTAACATACACGTTTTGTAAAACACGAAACATCATGTCATCGCCATCCAATCAGTCCTCGACTCTCTCTTTCTACATCGGAATTCATGAGGAGGTAAATTATGGTCGTGATTCCGATGTCCTTGGTGAAGAGAGGACAGAGTCCGATACACCAGTGCATGAGGCAACGCCTCATATTGCACTAAACCCATTCGCCGAGCGTGGCAAAGCCAACGAGCCACCGGCGCCGCATCAATCACCAATTGTAGGAGATGCCATCATCACCAATCGTCTCGATGGGCAACAACAGTTGGCTATCCAACGAGCTGAGAGAGCTCAGCGCCGTATGCAGCTTGCTGCAACCCTTAGAGGTCGTCGTGTCTATCTGTTCACACCACTCAATGAGGAAGAGCGTATACGCCAAACGACAGGTCGTTCTTTGGCAACTTGGGTTATTGGCTCTGAGCCAACATCTTCTGATGAGGTGGAGAGTCGACAGGCACTTCGTAAGAGGTACCTGCAACCTCACTTGACGACTCAAAGTCAATACAAGTTGCGACTTGACACGCAAGCACGGGGTGCGCCGGTTCCATCGATGAAGGGTATACCCATCCTCTTATTCGCAGGCGAATTTCAGAAGGGGTATACAACGATTTTGTTCGCTGAGTGCATCGGAAACGACACCTCAGCAGCGTGTTAGCTCTCAGAGAAAGTGCCGATGTGGTAGATGTTCGTCTAGAACTAAAGCTTCGGTATGATTACGCCGAGCTTAAGGCCAGAGGCCAGTTGCGAACTCGCACACGCTATACTCCAGCTGTGCCGATTGACGTGGGTGTTGGTCAAGCGGTACCCAACTACCCACCTGCCTCCACCACTATTGGTGAGAAGCGCTCTCTGTCGAGAGATGACCCCTGCCACGATGTTCAAAAACATCAACGGCGTATGGGCAATTCTGCCGCAGGGGTGTCTCAAACTCCCACGAGTTCTCCGCCTCCGGGTACCCTCGCCAATTCACCAGATACTGGTATTGACCCTGACGGCGACGTCGTCTCAGGAGTCGCTCCACATGGAACTGGCGATTCCCTTGCTCATTGAGCAGCGTCGAAGGTGGTCGGTATACCGAAGGGGGAGAATGAGAAGGTGCTTTTTGAGCTGAGTGGTCTCCGTGAGACATTGGGTAAGACCCAGAGTGCGTTTGACGCGATGCGAGCCCGTGTCCAGGCGTAAGAGCTGGGCCAAGCCGGATGGAGGCTCAGCTTGACCTCCTGATACGGATACAGCAACCGATGGCAAGGCCAACCTACCCGGCGCAAGCGCCTCCAAGTTCACGTGGGACGGACCCGATACGGCTTAAGCAAGCCAACGTAGAATACGGGGTGTGTGCGCAGTTTTCGCGGAAGGTTAAGCGTATACGAAAGTCCCTTCTCAGCGACGACCGTGAATGGTCCAATGAAGCGCGGGCGCAACTTTGTCTTGAAGACAGCACACACGCTATTTGTAGGTAAGCTTTTAGCATTAAGTATAGCTTGGTATCCGACCTAATTACGTTCAATATAACCCCTGCCTTTAGCATCAGCTTGTTCCTTCTGCTTGTCTTAGCTATCAGCCAGTGCGTCACGCACACGTCGTAAGACATTCGATCGTGTTGCGAAAAACTCGCTTACCTGTTTTTGAACAGTACAAGGGCTGATTCCAGCAAGCCGATCGGCCATCTCTCCCCTACATAGCCCTGAACCACGCAGTGGTAACGTTAACGGAACGCGAGGGTGTGTGAGTCCATTCACATAAAACGGTGTGTAGCCAGTGGAGGCATGCACGGCGTTATTCAACGCAAACTCAACGACAGGGAGCATCGAAATCCAACTCTTTGGCGTTTCAGCGCAAACTGCGCAAGATTTCACCGATGATGCGATTCACTAGCTTGGTTTGACCATCATTCTGCGGATGATTCGCTGTGGACGTGTCCAAACGTGTGCCGAGCACCTTGAAGATGGACTTCCAAAACTTCCCAGTGAAGCGAGGATCTCTATCAGAGACAATTGCCAACGGCAAACGTGTTGTCGAAACACGCAATCGACAAACAACGTAGCTGTACCTTCACCATCAATGGTAACTGGCACCGCCGCTAAATGAGCCATGTTGCTCAATCGGTCAACAAAGACTACCATACCCGTATTTCCATACGAATTCTTCGGTAATCCGAAGAGGAAGTACATACTGATGGAATCCCAACACCCTTTGGGTATAGGCAAACTATCTAGCGGCGCGGCCGCGTAAGGTGATGGTTTTACCCGTTGACACGTTTCACACGCACGCACATATGTGCTCACCCATTTGTATAGTTTGGGCCACCAATCGCATTGGCCAACTAAGCCGTAGGTCTTCTCAAAACCGAGATGACCACTCAACTCAGTATTATGTGCCTCATATAGGATCCGATACTTCAACTACACATCATGAGGGACAACAATGCGAGAATTATCCTCCAAATCCGGGCTATAGCACAACTGGCCCTGATCGATGGAATATCGATGTAACCTCGCACGTAATCGTGCCGACAATTCTATGTCCGATTCCTTAAGCTCCTCGCTCCTTAGAGCACGCAGCAGAGCTACACAGTGTTCATCCTTGGCATATGCCCTACGGATTAGGTCAGTGACCGACGACGACAGAGTCGTAACATGAGCAAGTTCATATTCAGGCTTGCATGACAACGCATCAGCCAAAGCATTCTGCTTGCCCGGCTTACACCTCACCTCGAAGTTGTAATCTGCAACGAAGGAAATCCAACGAGCCATTCTCTGAGAAAGATGTAGCGACTTGGTTGCAGTGCGTAATGACGCATGATCTTTACAGATCACAAACGGCTTAGGGCCAAGAATATGAACTCTGAATTTGACGAGAGCATACTTCATTGCAAGTAGCTCTTTGTCATGAACAGGATGTTTTTTTCTGCAGCCTTCAGCTGCCGGGACTCAAATGCAATGACGCGTTACCGTCCATCAGGATCTGTCTGTAACAGAGCACTGCCTATGGCAAAGTCAGATGCGTCACAGACGACACTGAAAGATCGATCGGGATCAGTCAAAGCCAAGATTGGCGCAAGACGGAGACTCTCCTTTACTGCATAAAAGCATCATGCTCGGTGCTAGTCCAGCACCATTTCACATCCTTTTATATTGATTGGATAATGGCGAGCCATATCTGCGTTATTCGCACTGTGCTTGTGCAAGTATATGGCAAGGACAAGCCACTTCCGTAAACCTTTTTGGTTCTTTGGCTTCGGCAAATCAACTATGGCTTTTACCTTAGCGGGATCCTCTCGAAGGCCTTGCTTACCAATAAAGCACTATAAAAAGTGAATCTCTTCTACACCAACGATGCACTTAGACGCGTTGGCGTACAACTTATTCGTGCGCATGCACTCGAGAACCGCTCGTAAACGGTCAATGTGATTGTCCACATCTGACCGACCGTTCATAGCACGACTATGGACAAAGATGACATCAAGTTACGTCTGTGCATATCCTCGGTGAGGTCTGAACAATTGCGTCACAAGACGGTTGAATGTAGCCGGGGCATTTGATAATCCTTGCGGCATAACAATCCACTCCCAGAGCATACCGGTTGGAGTGCTGACCGCTATCTGCGGAATGTCGCTTTCTCGTATGAGAAGCTGTTGATAACCATCGACGAAGTCGAGCGCACTGTACATTGTACATCCCACAATATTGTTTCAGAGAACATCCTTTCTCGGAATTTGTGTCTAGGCCGGAATGGTGGCCGCATTAAGCTTATTGTAAGCATGAACAATGCGTCACTTTCCATTGGGATTTTTGACAGAGAATGCCGGTGAGGAATGGGGAGATTTGCTTTCACGTACCGTTACTGCCGCGTGCTTTGCACGAAAGAAGTCGTCAAAAAGGTCACACTGTTCCTTCGGTAAAGGCCACTACCGTGTTACGCAGTATTAGGTTACAGGAACCAAGTCAATTTTTATGACGTACACATCTATCGGGAGGTGAGACGGACGGTGGGTTGTGACACACCACATCCTGGAATTTTAATACCAACGGATAGAACGGATCAGGGATGCCTATAAAATCAAAGATCCACTACGGGTATCCAATGCCGCCTTTGTGTCCTCAAAGACAGACGCGTGTGATGTGTGGATTAAGAGGCAAAGACTGAAATACTTAAAGAAGCTAAAGAAACGGTGGTCGGCGTTATTTAGTTCGTCAAACTCAAGGTCGTCAAATGAAAAGTCATCGAATGAAAGGTCATAGAATGAAAGGTCATCGAATGAAAGGTCATCGAACGAAATGTTATCGAATTGGAGGTTATCGAATGAAACGTAGTCGAACGAAACGTCGTCTGGTTATAGGTCCTAAATGAAAGGTCATCGAATTGGAAGTCGTCGAATGACAGGTCGTCGATCTCGAGGTCGTCAACGAAAGGTCATTGAACGCAAGGTCGTCGAACGAAAGGTCGTCGGAAGAGAGGTAGTCGAATAAAAGGTCGTCGAATGAAACGTCTTCGAACTCGAAGTCGTCGAATGAAACGTCGTCGAATGAAAGGTCATCGAACTCAAGGTCGTTGAATCGGAGGTCGTCGAGCTCAATGTAGTGGAAGATAGAGCACAGATCCAGGGTGCGAGAAGATTGACGAAGATTCATTACACTTAGTTTACGTATAAGGAAAGAGGAGAAGAACAGAGGACCACTCAACGGTTCATCGATAGGAAAAGAGATAAATCAATACAGTGCAAAAATTTCCAAGTCCATGACACGCGTACACTTAAGGTAAGTCCCTGCATTGGCTAGATTATGCCTGCCGTCGAATCTCGAGAGGCATAGCTTGTAGAGGTATCTACTGGTAGCGCCAAGAGTTAGGAATGACCGGGTTGGGCAGCGCTCGCTATCAGCGAAGGAAGGATTATCATCGTCGACGAGCCGGTGACCCAATAGACGGCACCGTTGAAAGTCTTGTCTAGAGACAAGCCGGTGGGTCTTAGCTGAGGGCATCGTAATTCTTCTAGTCGGGCGGACACTACGCCCGGTGACCTGTAAAAACGCGTAAGCGTCGGCTTCCACCCGTTGGTGTAAAGTCACAGGAAGAGATAGGTTTCGAGGATGCTGAGCTCAGGCGGACTTCTGAAGGAGTAGTTGTAAGGAATCGGCTAGGCGAAAGCCGCAACTGAACCCGAAGGGGCGAACTGCGTAAGGATTTATCCAAGCATTCTAGCCCGTTGAGATGAATAAGCTCTGCTATTGTTGTGTTTGTACGTTGAGGCTGTTAAAAGACGGAATTGACTAACTACAATACCACAACTAGTGCCGTGACCCGAGATTTATATGTGTGTAGTTGTTTAGCAGGTACCAAGCAACTAACTACGCGCGAAATGGTCACACATTCAAAACTAGCGAGCAGGGGGATCTCAGTGTCTGCTGGAAAATCGTCGCGCGCTCGGTCAACCCATGCGATGAATTATGACACCGAATTAAAGGTGAAAGTGAAACGAGAACCTGGTATCGACGAGTTTGAAGAAGGTGACTAGGTGGGAAAAGATAAAGATAGAAGTGATGAATAGACAATGGAGGAGTTTTCGAAGAAAATGTAGAAAAGCGACTTCTTCACGCGGGACATGTGAGCCGCGTACAGGCGATGAAGGAGAAGCTTGCATAAGCGCTGAGAGAATTTGTGCAAGCCGAGCAAGGAAAGGAAGATGACGACGAGCTGAGGTCGATGGTAAAAGAACTTCTAACGGCCATCTTCAGGACCCCGAAAAGGATTTCTACGCCTCAGGTAAACCGGATCATTCATCTAATTGCTGACGATATGAAATTGAGCAGGTGGATCAAAAAGTTCGACATTGAACGTTCCACACAAGCAAAATGGTAGGAACTCTAAACCATGTTAAACATGACCTGCACCGTTATGAGCATTTGGGAATTTTTGGCGTACACGACCTACCTCTTGCGTACAAAGGGATACAAGTACATATATTCGCAGAACCTTAAACTGACTGAGACTGTCGTAAACCCGCGGGTTGTGGACAAAGAGATGAAGAAATGGAGAGCTAAGCTCAGAGACGCGTTTGGAATAGACGCAAATCCGAGCGTCAGACCTTCAATGGAACAGCTGCATGGAGACGCCGCTTCAATAGAAGCGAAACCACCGATAATATCTAGTTATAAGCCACAGTTAAGATCCAGTGAGACTCAAGAGTGGGCAAACGCTCAAGGAGGCAAGAAAAATGAAATAAAACCGATAGCATACTCTCGAAACGAGCGATTGACTTATATGGAGAATGTCTACATGGAGACACTAAGGTCATCCCTTCGACGAGAAGTAAGCGTTCGTAAACGAGAGGCGACGATGGACGAGGACCCTGCGACGACGACGACGAAATGACGACGAAGTTGGGATGGGATAACAAATCGGAACTCATTCGACGAACAATTGCAATCGTCGTCCAAGCCTCGAAGGATTTGTGAGTGAACGAGGACAGATACTCTAGATTCGAACGCATTTCCCGTTAGAGAAGATTGCCAAGTTCGATTGAAGACGATACCGGCCCGATAAAACTCTAGAGTGAATTAAGACGTTCACTTATAAGACGAAGGCAACATGCAAGCCCTAGAATGATTGGCGTAAGCCATTATCATTGATTCGAAGGAAGACGGTCAAACGTTGGTACCAATAGTTGCCGAAGAATCGCAGAGGACATAGAAGTTGCCCATCAAGGCATTTTGGACTACTACTGCTCACAGTACGATCAGTCGGCCAGATCCAGGATTGACTCGGCGAATCGCCAGAAATCGGAACATGTGTGCGACTTCCTCCTCCGCTTAAATGGACACGCACGAGCTGCGCAGATATAATACGAGAAGGGCGGGTACGCGTCTGAAGATCATGTGGAGCACTTATTGCTAAAATGTGGAGATGATGACTTGATGGACTTCATCTACCCGAAAAGACTGGGTGATATACATCGAGTGGGACAGATCATCATTCATCGGTTGCTATACGAAAAGCGCAAGAAGTAGCGTGACAGAATGAGCAGCAATCGACTATCTGATCCACACATATACGAGTCTATGATCACTTTTCGCAGAGACAGCCTTAACGACAGCACGCGTCAATTAAAAGGCCGACGTGACAACAGACGTGATGGTCACCAGTTAGATCATCGAGAAAGACGTGACGGTCACCGCGTCGATCACCAAGAGAGTCATGAAGAACACCGACTTGTCAGCAGAGACAGGCAACCGAGGCGCGAAGGACGAACAGGACTATACGAGTACGACGGAAGCCGTCGTATTACCCTCGCATCGGCAACTACGGACGATTTCCGGGCTGCAGTCAAAGAATTGAGGCTTATACAATACGCTGATCATTACGAGTCGAAGGAAGACGAAAGCGACTACGACTACACTAACTACTACGACTCGGACTCTGACGCCGATTGCATGGAGGTGAGCAGATAAGTGAATAGAGCGGCGTTACCTGCAGAACGCGGTGAGCGACCACGACCTAATCCTAATACTATGGGTCGGGCAGGCGTACCGGCGAAGCATGAGGTACGAACTGATCCTCGTGACCAGGCCAACCAACGTCATTTGCCAGACCGCTCAAGAGAACGACGACCATGGGGTCCCTGTGGAGCGTGTGATACAGGAAGACACGACGCTCACTTTTGCAGAAGACGTTGAAAATTCTGCAAACATGTGCATGACGTCGGCAGGTGCGGACGGTTTACCAAGTTCGAACGACTCACCAAGTTTGTCAAGTCATCGATCGATTGAACAACCGTGCCCGAAGAACTCCAACACATCTATTCGCCAGTCCATTTAAACTAGGAGGCTCGCCGACTTTGACCAGGTCGGTAAACAACGGACTGCCGCAGTCAGTGGAATCAGCAGTCGACGCGAACTACGTGGTAGATTTATTGGATACACAAGAAGGTCCGGCGATGAAGCGTGTGAAAGGTTAAATAGACGGAAGCATCAGCTGGAGATGTCAACTACCGACGAATCAGTTGATAATGAAAGAGCGATGGCTCGGATGGACGCATCAGCCATCTCTGCGACAGATGGATTTGGAAAAGCCACTAAAGTTGCTACAAGCGGAGCGACTAGAACGGTGGTCGTCAAGGAAGTTTGATCGGATAATAAGAATGAGAGCTTCTGTGATGGGGAAGTGAATAATATACGGACTAAGATCCTGCTTAACACAGAGCAAACATCTCAGCGATAAGTGAAACGTTTGCACGAAGGCTTAAGCTCCTAGGTCGAATGAGTTTGGACAAGCATATCGACGTACAAGGGATGATAGAGTCAGGGGTATTCACGACGTCACGAATTACGGTCAAGATAGCACTCTGGTGAAAGGTGATCTTCGAATTTGAAGTATGGATCATGCCACATCACGCGGGATAGGCCTAATACTCGGAACAGATTTGATGATACCAGCTAGACTCCTTCTAAATCTGTATAATTCGACAGCCAAATTATTCGATTTTCTGGTTGTGCCACTCCTTACGTCCCCGATGGAAGTCGACGGGCAGGAGTGAGGGAGGTAATTCACAGGGGGACCCAGAGATACCATGTAATCGATCTGTGAGGGTCTAAGTTGTTTAAGCTGCAGTGCAACAACCAATTGGATCCACGCAAGAGCTGTGGGTTCGTCGACTACCCACAATACTTCCCACAATCATACATAACATGAAAGGGAAAGCGACGACGGTCAGATTAACCAATCTCGCATCATGGGTAACGACATGTCCAGCACATTTCCCGATCGTAGTGTGGATGCCACACGGTACGTTACCACGAGATGAAGGATACGTACGCGTAAATTCGTCGAAGTACAGAGATTGGCAAGTGCTAGCGTACGAACATGTCTAAGACAAAGTATTGATGCAGAAAGAGAAAGGTTTGCATTAGGAATAGTTGTCCCGACAATTACCAGCCGTGGAACGGCCAACTTATACTCTATCACATGCAATCCTTCGTCGAGATGAAACTACGGTCGATACGCAGTATACGACCGACAAGGACAAACGAAATTGGTCGGGTACAGACAACGTAAGACGACAAGCTCAAGGAGCTCCCTCAAAATTGACGGGGAGTGAGCCGAATAGGAGTAATGGTCAACCCGCTAATCATCATGAAGCACCGGCCAAGAATGTCACGAATCGCGACGGAAGCATCAACAAGGCTACGTGCCACTAGGAAGGAACCAGGGCGGTGTGTACGGCGTTTGAAGAGGAGACGTTGTTACTCAATGAACCACTTCGGCGTGTCGTGTAAGCTAGATACAATATTAGATCAAGCTATCCAATTTTCTACATCACATTTATCGTCACGTACGAGGGAGGATAACCCTGTCGACGAACTGGAAGATCGGTTCTTGTGCCTCCTGGAAGAGTCGAGTATGGACCCACTAGAGATAGAGCCATCTACTGCGCCGTTGGAACGATTTGGTACGAGCATGATTCCAGCGAAGACACTGTAGTGGATTATGCTCGCGAACTTGTGTCTCTGCCGAACGTCACGGAGCTGACACATACAAAAAAAGACTACGATGAAAATAATGTGATATCATCAGCTCATGATGAGGAGCAACAGGCCAAGTGGATCGACGTGTTGAAGAAACATGAACAGATCATGATCTCGAGTGGGGTTGCATTACCTTCTTCAGCAAACGGAGTAGTTTGCGATATTAACGTAAATGAACACGATTCTTTTAACAACGGGCTCGACGTTTACCACTCCGACATCTGACACAAATGTACGAATTACTGAAAGGATTGTTGACGGCAGGACTCATTGCTTTCTCACAGAGTCCGCGTGCCTCACCGATCGTAATTGTTCCAAAGAAAATAGCGGGGACATACGATTGTGTATTGACTACAAGATGGTAAATGCGGTGACGGCAGACATGGAAAATGCAATGCCTTTAGTCGACGAACTGCTAACGAAGTAAGAAGACTATCAATAGTTTTTCTCTCTTGATGCTGCTAGTGTGTTCTGGGCGATCATGATGACTTAGAGAGCGAGACACATATCTGCTTTTGTGTGCTTTCTGGGAAACTTTGAATGGTTGCGGATGCCATTTGGATTAATAAACGCCCCAATGATCTATCAGCAAATAATTGACATTGCCTTGTGGGGCTACGTTCGGCCTAAGGGAGGATTGAGTAAGTTTTCGGAGAAATTGATAAACATGGAGAAAGAAGCAGCGAATATTAGGACGATGGTATCATCATGAACACCATCATACGTTTGACCCACGCACACCGTAATCAAATATGAATGAGATTGCTACATCAACACAGGGCCCGACGCAGTACAACGGATGGTCAACGACCCTGAGAACGACACGTTCCTAACAGGCGGACCCGACGAAACTAAACTTACACCGGTGTTCAAGCATCGATCATTCGTCGACGATCTTTGTTTTGCTAGATGGAGTTTTGGTGAATGCTTAGCAACACTCAATCAGTTGTTCGAACGATTCAGTAAATGTTGAATAAGTGTGAGTTTTACGAAGAGCATCTTTGGTTAACCGCGAATTGACTTCCTCTCCCATAAAGTAAACGCGCAAGGAATTGCAGCTGATTCAAATAAGCTGGCAGCTACCGCTGGGATTCGCTTTCCGACGTCGAAGAAAGGAATGCAGGCATTCCTAGGAGCTCTCAATTACTAAAGTCGGTTCATTGAGAATATGTCTATCTATGGGGCGGTCGTCTATCAACTTAAGTAAGACAATTTCCTGGGGTCACCCGCTCTGGCGAGAGCTCGTTAATAGTTTAATCTCCTCAAACAGATAATCGATTAAGCACCCATACTCTGTCATTTTGATCAAAGTCTAGATGTTCACGTGATGATCTTCGAACACGAATGGGCACTGAGTAGCACCCTTATGCAATGCCACGATCACAAATTGCATCCAGTGCGATTTTGCGGTCGAGTGTTGAAAGAGAATGAGAAGAACTACACCCGGCAGAGCGCGAGGTGCTCGCGCTATTACAACTGATCAAAGTCGCAAATACACTGCTGGTGGAGAAAACGATCCATGCCAATCTGAGATACTTAACAATGGAGTGGGTCTTCACGTCCAAACCAATATATAGACGCGCAGTCAACTTTGATGGACTATTGTCACCCTATCATTTGAAAATCAAAGAGTCGGCGAGCGCGATGTCGATTTTCTACAGCTACTCCACGCGTCCATCACACCGAGAGTCGGCTCGACGAATCGCTGGCCCACATTGCCCCAACCCTACTCATGGAACGATATTCCGCTTCGATCTTGAACTTTTATACGCCCAAATCTCGCCAAAATTAGTGGGTTCGTCGTGTCTTTCGACGGTTCGTCGAAGACAACAATGCATGGTGGATTTGGAAGTTGTGCAAAATATCGTGGAGACTGCCCAAGTGGACAGTCGTAATGGCTGCGAGTGATTTCCTACCGTCTACCACAGTAAATTTGGCATAACACGCCGGCATGAACCGAGGCGCTCAAGCTGCATTGAATAACCAAGTTACGGATCTGGTCATCGTGGGAGACTCGAGGTTAGCGATCCAACAAGCCATGGTAGTGATCACATGTAAACACCAAGCACTGCAAGTAAAATTGGCACGTCATAAAGAGTTAGTAACGAGATTTAATTCCTTACGGTACATGCACGTTATCCGCTGTTACAATGCAGATGCCGACGTCCTGGCCACGGAAGTACTAAAAGCTAAGACAGAAAAGCTACTCTTAGGTGAGGAACGCTATGAAGAGCTTCAAAAATTAAACCGGATACAAGAAAAGTTGGCTGGAAATTAGAAACCCGATGCGATCATTGAAGCAAGCCAGCGGTGTCAGTGATTACATGGAGTACAACTCGTCGCGTGCGATTCGCCGACCAGCTAAGTGGCGGGCGATCGACAGAGGAGAGTGAAGAGTCGGTTGAAAATCGAGAATAGGAGAAGCGCGTTCGACGCCGTGACCCGACCGAATTCAGAGACTCGAGGATCATCCAGTGCGGAGGATGTCGGCTCAACAGCCGTCCGACAGGAACAGAGAGAACGGAGATCGACCGCAAAAGATGAAGAGACGAAGTGGGCAGACCTCAAGACGTAGCTGCAAGGAGAATTCGACAAACTTACACACCGTCAAGCTAGAGAATCCGGGAAGATCGCTGATCGATTTGTGTTGAGCCAGGACGGGTTGCTCTATTACGAGTGACGGCGGCGAGAATCAAGATAGTCACGAGAAGATGACAATAAACTACCACTCGTAATTTCAACGACGCTAATCAATGAAATACTGTCAAATTGTCATGACTCCATATAAGGCGGTCACCAAGGAATGGTGCGGACTTATCACAAGGTCAAGATTGATTATTACTGGACCGGACTGTGTACAGATGTGTCAAGTCATGTACAAGGTTGCGAAGATTGCAGCACGAGCAAAAGCAAGCCAACATTCAAGGGACATTCGCTGGGGATATTAGTTTCGGAGCGACCGGTTCAGGTGGTGTATATGGACTTTGTCAACCAACTCCCGAAGATTCGACGGGGAAACACAGCTCTTTTACTGTTCCAAGATCATTTTACGGGGTTTGTGATAGCTAAAGCCATGAGTGATACGTCGGCACTAAGGTAGCGAAAGCGTTTGAAGAGAATATCTTCCGTCATTTTGGTGCTCTTCGTCTCATTCGTCACGACAGAGATCTTAGGTTCCTGAGTGAGGTCTGTCAAAATTTTGCTGAAATGATGCAAGCTAAGGCAAGAGCCAACCTCAGTTATCGCCCACAAGCAAACGGACAACAAGAGCGAAGGGTAAAGACAATGGTACAAACAACGCAAGACTACGTGGAAGATCCACTACAAGCGGATAGGGATGACATTGCAGAAAAACTGGTGCATGCCATAAACAATTATAGAAATCTAACGAGAAAAAAGACGCCGTTCTGTATAATTCACGGGTGGGATGCCCACTTAACACTGAATGCGATGACAGAATCAATGCGACTTCCCAATCCAAGGAATAATTGGGTGGTGGACTCTACGAATCCAGTCCTGTGGCGTCTCAAGTCTAACAGGCAGCGGGAAGTGGACCTTCGACTGGAAAAATAGTACCGAGAGAGAGAGAAAGCAAGAAGGGTACGTGATCATAACGAACTACTCAGTTTAGCTGAAAGACGGATGGAGTCAACAAACAAAAAACTGGATACTGAGTAAGAAAACGAGTCATTAGGAGATCGAGCTGGTCAAACAGGTGACAGCAGAGTTCAAAGCACGAGTGCAAGGCGAACGGCGAATGCCTCGATTAATGAATAAGACCAGGTGTGGCTTTTTATGGAACGAATGAATTCTGGACTGTAATGAAGATAGCACACAGGTAGCATAGACCTTTCCGAGTCAAGAAACAAGTTGAAGAGTTCGCGTTTCCACTGGAGTTGCCAGAGAGAAGAGTATATCGATTCTATCCAGTAGTCCATCTATCACGCTTAAAAAGGTGACATGACAAGGTTTGCGTCCAACGATGAAGCTGGTGTTCGACTGGGGGAAACATATCGACTAGATTTCGATGAAGAACTACTGCCAAAAGATAGTTGAGTGCTCGACAAGGCGAGTGGTCGATACGAAGTCGAAGCTAAATTGGATGACGACACGACAAGGACGACGACCACTGACAGGAGTCATAGGAAATTCTTGGTCAAATAGGTGGGATAAAATGAACCCACGTGGGGGCCATTATTCAACCTGTCGTGTGGAAGCTTATTATTCGACTACTTGAGGAAGAAGAAGCGAGAGTATCGTCTGCAGATGGCGTAAGTCACCGACGAACAGTAAGCGAACGACACCGCGCATATCCTCTGTCAGTTAAGCTGCATACAAAAGAGGAGATGATAATACTGCAGTGACATGCATGAGTATTTCAACGAAGATGACAAATATTAAACGATTACAAGACCGCGTCAAAGTGACCACCAAATAAATGTTAGCGACGTTGTAGATTTTAAAATCCGAGGACAGCGTAGAGCCGCAACGAGGAGCATCAGAGAAAATCTGCATACCGGTACGGATATCCGGTCCCGGTGCGGACGGATCTATAGCCGGAGGTGGAGCTTCGATTGAATCAAACATCCTCAACAATTACGGACTTTACATCTCTTTTGGATACGCCCACAGGCGCAAAGACAGGAAACACCTGGTTACGTGGGCGAAAACAAGTGTAATAAGGGTGCTATGCCGGACAAGTCAACCACCAGGCACGCCAAGTTTATCTTGATCAAGAGCGCCAAGATCGGAGGTCCATTCAGTGCTAGCGGGTACCCACGCATTGCTCATGTTCAAATACACGTGGATCGACGGCTCGAAGAATATTTCCGGGTCGAGTCGAGGGCTGGTCCAAACGAAATTCTCACAATAGTAGCGTCGCGAGGACACGGATCAAAGCATTTACAACCACTCGCAGAAGATCACGGCGTCGCTTGCGAGCACTGTTGCATTCCACCTACGCGGCGTGGATGCGAATCAAGTCGTCAACCGAACAGTTAAGGTTATGATCTGCATGATTACCCATCAAAACGCTCGAGTCCAGAAGCCAGTGAGTGCGTTCCCAAAGAGAAACGTAGATACTCGAACGAGTGTCGACGCCAACCGATTTCACACGATCTCAGCAGTCTCCCCGATACTTAAACCACGCATCGTCCACCTCAGGTATCGTAGAATCTGGACGAGGCAAGTACTTGTTAGCGCTTAATCCGGAACGTGCGCTATCCAGCGCGTCTTCAGACAAGAAAAAGGGAGTAGAAGGAAACAAAGCCAAACTGGTTGGCACGGGTGCGATGGATTGTACACGTCCGCGAATGCCTGAATTCCATCGAGAGAGATCGTAGTGAAAGCGACGAATGACTTCGACCCTTCTATCATTTGCCGGATGGGAGATTGCGAGGACACAACGCGCGACCAACAGCGAGCGGAATCGAAGTGGTAAAATGTGACACCCGACTTGCACACATGGCGGGAGTAGAACAAAAGTCACGCGAAAGCACTTGATTCGCTCGAGACCGAAGCAGGGAATTTGGCACAGCCAGAGATGACGGCAATTCAGCGGCAGTCAACACGGAGCACTCAGGAGCAACAGCGACGGCTTCCAACGAGGTTAGCGAGTGAGTAGAGTGTGCCAACAAGGGTGTGGAAGAACTGGACGCTGACTTCTTGCGGCGCTTGGTCTTAGGATCGGTAGTAACCTTCTTTTCTTGGATGGGCTTGGCGTAAGGGTCTCAGAAGACCGCATCGATGAAAAGATCACGGTCTCGACGGGTGCGGGAGCCAGCGAAGTCGACGAAACTACCACAGAACTGACCTTGCCCGAAGACAAGATTATACTTGGCGCGAGAGATGAGATCGGGTTCGTGACTGGATCAGTAACCGGGTACAGCGACAGCAACGACCGTCGTTTAAGGTAGGCTTGCTTTAAGCTTGGATTTATCCACCGAAGCAGCGGCATGAGGTAGATGAACAGGGAAATTGGTCGACAAAGGGTCTGGGCTTGAAAAGGGTTCGGACGCCACGGTCGTCGATCCGGAAAGGCAACGTGCCGACCGACAAGTCATCATCCGTGCTGGCGCCGAAAATGACCCAGCTGAGGACGGACCCCGTGTTAGTGGTGGCGTTAGGGATAAAGCTCTGGGAGACTTGGGCTTTGTCATGGGAGCGACGGAGACCTTGCGAATACTGGAGCAACCATATCCTGATTTGCGACACGACTTGAATGGCGTCGTGGATGCGGGTAAAGCTAGAGAAGTGGAAGAAATCGTCGGAGGAAGCTGCAACGATGGAACGTTCCCCGAGACTAAGCCATAATACTGGGGCGAAGTTGTCGGCGACGACGAACTGGCAGCAGACGTAGAAGTCACAGATGACGTCGTGAACACCACTGCGGACAATGGCGACAATCTCATCGACGAAGAGAAACCGGTGAAAGAGCGCAAGGGATCAGATGAAGCTCCAGACACTCCCCACGACACCGCTAAAACATTTATCACAGCAGAAGTGTTGGATACTTGAGGAAACCCCGAAGTAGAGGTAACGTCCTAACTGGAAGTGCTTCGAGAGACCAAAGACGACACACTGCAGATGACATCATTCGTCGTCGAAGTAGTAAACACTGTCGACGATGCTTGTGTAGTGGAAGGCGAGGGCGGAGGCGATGAGATGTCGTCGCCTGACACGAAAGTAATAGAAGATAACTCAGGGAACGATCCGACGGAAGCAAGGACAACAGAAGCCGACGATCGTAGTGAAGCAGCGGGAGGAGGCGCCCCATCGACACAACGCGGGCATTCTCCGGTGCAATTCGTCGAGAAGAAGCCGCTGTAGACTCGAGACGCAAAACCATGTTTTGGAAAGTCGACGACCCACCGAAAGACATCACGTCCGGAAATCGCGTGGCGAGAAGACGACACAAGCGCAAATTTAAGTCCATGTCGCGGAGATGTATTCCAAAAACGTCAACACCGACCACAGCAGCAACCGTAAGGTGAGGGTCCAGCGGGCAACGAATGTTTCCACGACGGAAAAGTGCCTTCTTGTGCCGGTGACTTGTTTGGGCGGCTGATTGTCCGCTGAACAATCCGAACAGCGTGGGCATCACCGGTTCAGAAGGCGGCGGTAGATTTCTGGAAGTGGTAAAAATACGTGGTCGCGACGCCTTAACCCGTAATCTTTCGGGCTTCCGCGTCGGCGAGTTGGCTTGTTAGCTAATTGATCTGCATGTATCGGTAGACAAGACCAGCCTTGGGCGTTGCGACCAATCGTTCAGCCGAGGCCAGACGATCTTCGCGATGTCGAGCAGCCTGAGCCGCAGACGCTTCTTAGGAGTAAATTAACTTGTGTAGCCATTCAATGAGCTCGGTGGTCTTAAAAACTGCACTCTTACAAGTCTCAGACTCCTTCTCGGTTGTCGTCAACCGGTGGCATAAATTCACCGAATCCGTGACGGCAGCTTGAGTACGTCGTCGAAGAAAATCGTTCGAGTGCTGTGACTGCGCGAGTGCGCCGCAGAGTGACGGGATTGCGTCATAGTGATTTAAAGCAGGGACTTCATCAACCGTAACGAGAGCATTCAAGACCGCAATCCTCCTCGTTCGAGAAATTGTTTGCCGACTTAATACATCAAGAAGAGGACGCGGCGATTCCAGCAGCGCGGCAATTAGTCGAGTAAATTCGAGTCCACGACCTTGCATGCGTTCTTCAAGGATCGAGATGAGACGAAGAACGTCTGACGCTGCTTCAGAATCACGATCGCCCAAACCAAGAGAGTGAAAACTTGGTGGGGAAGTAGCGGCCGTCACTACCGAACCAAGAGATGTCACGGGGACAAGCTCTACGGATGCCGGTGAAGCCGCAGAAGCGGTCGGTGAATCGACGACCAACACAATAGGCGAAGGAGGTGAATCAGCATCAAGTCCGACCCTAATTTCACCGCCGAAGCCTGGTCGTCGACAGACTTCAAGGGATCACGCACAAGCCACTAACAAGACAAAAGTCAGACAATTAGCGGACGTAATAAGCAAGAGTACATGCACCATTATCTTAGCGAAGACGAGAAGCGGCGAGCGATAAAAAAACGACGAACAACAAGGCACAGAGGAAATGGAACAATGAAGTCGAGACGATCAACCGGTAGAAGGGATTTAGAGGCAAATACCGAAATTATTAAAGAAGCTAAAGAAACGGTGGTCGGCGTTATTTAGTTCGTCAAACTCAAGGTCGTCAAATGAAAAGTCATCGAATGAAAGGTCATAGAATGAAAGGTCATCGAATGAAAGGTCATCGAACGAAATGTTATCGAATTGGAGATTATCGAATGAAACGTAGTCGAACGAAACGTCGTCTGGTTATAGGTCCTAAATGAAAGGTCATCGAATTGGAAGTCGTCGAATGACAGGTCGTCGAACTCGAGGTAGTCAACGAAAGGTCATTGAACGCAAGGTCGTCGAACGAAAGGTCGTCGGAAGAGAGGTAGTCGAATAAAAGGTCGTCGAATGAAACGTCTTCGAACTCGAAGTCGTCGAATGAAACGTCGTCGAATGAAAGGTCATCGAACTCAAGGTCGTTGAATCGGAGGTCGTCGAGCTCAATGTAGTGGAAGATAGAGCACAGATCCAGGGTGCGAGAAGATTGACGAAGATTCATTACACTTAGTTTACGTATAAGGAAAGAGGAGAAGAACAGAGGACCACTCAACGGTTCATCGATAGGAAAAGAGATAAATCAATACAGTGCAAAAATTTCCAAGTCCATGACACGCGTACACTTAAGGTAAGTCCCTGCATTGGCTAGATTATGCCTGCCGTCGAATCTCGAGAGGCATAGCTTGTAGAGGTATCTACTGGTAGCGCCAAGAGTTAGGAATGACCGGGTTGGGCAGCGCTCGCTATCAGCGAAGGAAGGATTATCATCGTCGACGAGCCGGTGACCCAATAGACGGCACCGTTGAAAGTCTTGTCTAGAGACAAGCCGGTGGGTCTTAGCTGAGGGCATCGTAATTCTTCTAGTCGGGCGGACACTACGCCCGGTGACCTGTAAAAACGCGTAAGCGTCGGCTTCCACCCGTTGGTGTAAAGTCACAGGAAGAGATAGGTTTCGAGGATGCTGAGCTCAGGCGGACTTCTGGAGTAGTAGTTGTAAGGAATCTGCTAGGCGAAAGCCGCAACTGAACCCGAAGGGGCGAACTGCGTAAGGATTTATCCAAACATACTGGCCCGTTGCGCCGAATAAGTTCTGCTATTGTTGTGTTTGTACATTGAGGCTGTTAAACGACGGAATTGACTAAAACATTTACCGCACTCGTCCAATAACGAGGATGAGTCCAACTCAATCTCCGGCCGAATGACCACTAACTCGAATAATTCTCCTGTCTGTAAGGCTTGGTTTAATTCGCCGTCAGACATTTGGTCTAGGTCAAAGAGAGGATATATGGGTGGAAGAGTATCAAGACTAATATTGCCAGCAAACTGGCCAGTCAACCCATTTACAAGCGTATATAGTGTATCATTACAATTATCACTTCGTGACTTCTTAGACGTTGGGCGCTTACCAGTTGCCACCCTACGCTACGATTGTTTCCTTAAAGAAACCTTACGCCTCCTAGAGGCCGGGAAAGTAGGGTCGTCGTGGTTGCTATTTTTCTTAGCACGCTCTACACGTGAGCTCATGTCTTGAACGACATCTGGTGAGGTGTTACGTAACTCGAACACTTCACCCAGTGGATTTACACGTACCACGTCACGTACAGCATCCGGGCCTAGCCATGAACACTCTGTCTTCTCGCCACCAATGTCCTTACCGACATTCAGTATGGTGCCACCTCGGCCGCCCTCTCTTGGTGGGATTTTACATGCCACCCCCCTCACATCAGAGGAATTTCATTCTTGATGTCTCGGCCATACGCCAACCATGCCTGCAGCATGCAGTGATTCAGTATCACTACGAGTATCACTCAACGGAGTATAACAGTCTTCACATACAGTTAAAGAGCTCTGCTCAAATTTCATGTCATAGACATTCGAGCTAGTTTGATCCGACATACCAATGTCCATCACATTGACATCTTCCGCCAACGACTCGCGCCAATAGTGCTTTTGTTGCCCAAAAAGGTGGGTTTATGACTCTCCAAAGCTTCGCTTGGAACATTGCGCGTGGCGCCTAAGGTCTTAGACCTCCAATCGATCCATGGCTTATGTCGTTCAAGCAAAGCCATACCTAGGATGAGATCATATCTCGAATCCAAATCAAGGACAAGACAGCGTTCTGTGCTATCAAAGTCCAAAAACTTCACGCCCAATTTCAACGGAACTTTAGGCACAGTAACGCGACTACCCGTCGCTAACCGAACAGTGATGGAATCACCGTCGTGCGCTTTGAGCGCCTCAGCATATTGCCGACTCCCCTCATAGGAACGGCGTCCAGTATAGTTGCATGACGCCCCAGAATCGATTAGAATCGACCAATGCTTCTCAAAGCCTTTAATCTTGGCCTCGGCGACTAACAAGCCAGACTTGTATCCACGCTCTGTGCTGGTAGGCACAGAGCTCGGTGGGGCTAAGCCGTGTTTCACTCTACCTCGTAGAGAAGTGACAGAACTCAGTTCTACCCTAGTAGGGCGCCCCGCACCTACTGGGTGTCGACGTCCCCCCGTGCCATACCAGGTTTCTGGTTGGGGCTGGGGTTTCGACCCATAGGAGTCGGTCGTTGCTTACGCAAAGGGCAAGTGGGTCGCAAGTGTTTAGTGCTTCCGCACATGTAACAGCGTCTCACCTCCTGTCGTTGCTCGGCAACATGAAGCTCAGCTTCACCTTCATCTTCAGCATGGCTGAGATCCATCGGTTCTGGATTACAGTAAGCCGAGGTGCTCGCAGAGGTTGCTCTCGCAAAGCTTGGGTTGTAACCATTCCAACCAAGTCTGGCCGACTTGAAGTTGTGCTTAGCATTTTGAGCGATGCTAACAGCCTCCGCAAAAGTAGAGGGATGGACTCGAAAGACCTCGGTCCTGGCAACGCCATTACGAAGACCTTCCATGAAGACATTCACACAGACTGTCTCAGGGAGAGGGTCAGACTGCATATCAGCCATCAGAGTTCTCAACGCGTGGACATAGTCCCTTTACTCATTTAATCCATGACGCGTAGACAAGAAGCGTGAGCGCACGCGATGAGCCTGGTTAGGCGGCGAGAAAACTCGCAAAAGGTCTACCTTGAGCGAATCCAATGTGGGAAACGCCAAGTAGACTGACGTGCCACACGTCAGAGCCCACTCTCTAGCTCTTCCGTAGAGCGTGGAGATAGTCAGCGAGACCCAATGGTACTCCAGTGAGATAAGGTCAGAGATCATGTCCATCTCAATCTCACGGATCCAGAGGGTCAAGTTTCCCCCCTCTTTCCTGGAGTAATATTTGAAGTCCACCCGAAAAGGACGAGGCTTAGCCTCTTTCGGTGGCATTGCCACGTAGTGTGTTGGCATACCCGACGCTAATTGGTTTTGAACCTGCTCTAGAAGGGCAGTTTCATACTGTATGAAGGTCTCAACTCCTGCATTGAGCACATCGGGACCTTGTGAAGGTAGGAGCTCCACATACTCTGGGCCTACGGCCGCGGTCAGCTTATTAAGCGCGACCTTTTAAGCCTCGGAGAGGGGTGTGAATTTTTCCATCCTCACAGGGGGTTGGTCGTAACGACTCTGGCGTAGATTGACTGCAAGTGCTACCAAGTGTAGCGGAGCTACACAGCTCCGTAAGTCAGAGGAAGACTTTAACGCCCAATGAGCAACTTTGGGTCAGAACCAGACTCAAAGTGTCAACAGCTCAAAGAGCTAAGGTTTGGTTCAAAGAACTTGACTCAAAGAGTCAACAAGCTCAGAAAGCTTACGGTCCCTGTTCTAAAGGGACCAAACGATTTAAAAGAATCAAACGCACTGAGTGCACAAGGAGTAGCTGCCTTGACAAGGCGTTCCTACTTCCTTACGATCGCAAGACGCCTCAAAAAGGCACGTGTCTTTTGTTGATCAAAATGGGAACTGAATTTTATTTCTTCTTTTAACCTAAAACAATACCTTAGAACAAAGTGATTAACCTACTCGCTAATGTCCTAAATATCCTCTCAAAAGATCTCGTAATCAATGGTCGACAGACATCAGTCTTCAACAATTGATACTTGTGTTCTAATATCACTTTAAAAGGGGATCCCATCCCTTATATGTACCACACCTTTTGTCGACTACCAGTCGACGTGTAATTCCATTACCATACCTTGCTGATGTTGGGTAAGCGTCATTTTGTCACCACAGCGATGCAAAAAATTTTCGCAAAAATATGCATCGTAAGCTGCTTTTCTTAACAGGTATTTATAAAATAAACAGTTAAGTGCCAATATTCACGACACAAAGGGATCGTAAGCGACACTACAATCGTATTGCGAGCAGTGCTTGTATTGGAGGATCAAAACTTTCTGTAACAGGGCACCGATAGTCACCTACTACTACAAAAAATACGTAGTAAACTCTCACTGACAGCAGATGTTACCTGTGTCCTATAAGCTCACGTAAATAATACAGAGGAATGCTTTTAGCTACTAGACGATGGAAATTAGTAGTGGAAAAAGAAAATTTGTGTTGAAAATAATTATATTTGAGCTTACTCTCTGTCAGGTACGTGTACGTAATTATAAATAAATAATAATATGGATTGTGACGTTTTCTCACCACCCATTGTACGTGTTGAGTTGCGATCGGTGTGCTAATTTAATTTTGTCTATCAACTAAAAAGCGGATCCTTAGGTCACTGATAGAATATCACATTGTGTTGTGATATTCTGTGATAAATATTCTGTGTAATTTATATAAATTTCGAAATATACATGTATGCTGATGTCATGTAATTATTTCACCCCGTTACACTTTGTATACATAGAAACGTGCGATAGCATGCAAGTGACACTCTCAATTACAACATGCAGCTAGGAATCCGTTGAGCACCTAAATCACGTGGCTGGCTGTATTGAAGATTATAAAAATAGGTCAATGACGGATTTGGTGGAATATCGTAGTGACTTTTTCCAGCGAAAGTATTTATGTATGTTGTTTTGCATTCTGGTCATCCTAATAATGAACAGCCCTTCAACATTTGAGTACATTCCTATGGCGCACCATAAGTCTTCACCATATATTAGTCGAGCGCTAAGACGGTTTACTAGTGATACCCAAGTAGTATGACTGAAAAAGTATATAAGAATAGCAGAGGAAACACTCCGGTTCATGACGCGTATACGCACACACTTCGGCCGGGTATGCATTAACTAGCCAATTGTAGTTGGGTAGAATGTCCGAGGCAAAAAGGCGGTATCTTATGGTATTAAACGAGTCCATCATTGGCTCGATTTGAGAGGAGCGGATGTAGACGGCGATGGCGCATGTATGCCGAACTGCAACCCGTGGTACGGGATGCGATACCAACGTAACACAGGGAAGTAAAAGGTTAGGACAGTAAAGACACAGGCGATGAGATGATAATCAAAGTACGAATAAGATTGAACTTCTTACTACTAGGTTGCAAACCATTATTCTAGGACATCACCAGGGTGGTCTACCATTAACTAGTTCATCATACATCACCTTCGCGTGGATATTTATTTCGTCAGTCAGCGGCTTTGCCTTGTTCAAAGCATTAAGAACTATGTTCAATCGAGTATCCTTGTGGCTATTAACTCCATGCAACAACATGAGATACGCCATCACTTCCTCATAGGTTCTACCTGTGTGCAGTAGACCAAGTACTTTATTGCCACTAAAGCTACTTCCGCGGTATAGGTCCTGATACGTTATGACCTGCTTGAGCCACGCACAAATGTCGTCTGTTGTAATCTTCTTCATCGCGACGAAATGCTGATTGATAGCTCCAAATGGCATTGACTAGTACGCGATTGATAGACTTAAGCTGATTTTCTTCCACAACGTAAAGATCATCGTTTCCGTATGTTTTCGGTGTTTCGAAAGCAACCGTTGCTGAGCGTTTTCGGCAAAGCCACCCCGATGTTTCTTCCTTCGAAGGTACTCGAAAAATCTCACAACATCTTTTGGCTCGCCTCTACTCATCAAAGTGTCGACGATATAAGGTTCGGGTCGGTAGGGATTGTAAGAGTACGATTCACCCGGACCGATCCTCCCGCTCGTCTCTCTATTTTGTTTTTTGTTGAAGATGCTGACATACTTCAGCCACTGCGTGAGGTGTTTGTCGATCTTAGAATACCTCGTGCCATCTTGAACGCCAAGGTTTAGGATATCTTCAGAGAGAGGCAGCATATGGACGACTTCCTCGGGGTGTACGCGAGCCTCCAGATACGTAGTAAGCACCAGCTTAGCGGCGTCTTGATTACTCTCGGCTATCAATCTTAGCGTTCTGTCAAAGAAGTCTTTCATGCCATCGACGTTAAGGGAGCGTAATAATGTCGCCACGAAGTACTTTTTTCGCATGACGGCCCCCAGCAGTCGAACAGCAGCATAGGCGATATAGGTAGGACTGCGGTCAACAATCCATTTGAGGTGTGGAATCCACCACGCAAGTTTCTCATTCAGCGCACCATTTTGTACTGGAGCGTTGACCGGCACAGTGCTGCGGCTTCGGCGGATGGGCGGTTTATACCTGCTCAGGGATGACTCAAGAGTGGCTAGTGCTGAGGTCACCAACGGCCAAGATTTTCTCTCCTCCTTGTTTGGGTGAACGTGGTCGTTCTTATATTGAACCCGGTCGCGTAGTCCAAAGACTTTTAGTGTGTTTACCTTGTCGATCTTCAGATGCGGGAAAAGAGCGGACTTGTTGAGAGGATCATCTCGGGTACGATTAACGAATCGTGTTGACGCAGGTTCTGCGGCGGTCCACTGGAAGGCGACAAAGGCAGAGAAGACACAAAACAGATTAAGCATCTGGTCGTTTGAGAACTTTGGGGAATGAGAAACCAAATCGTGAAATATTGTAGCCACAAGCACAGGACCAACCAAGCGCCGCCTAGCCTTTGACTAATGGAGCTAGCTTCCGGATCTGATCGCCGTGTCAGCCCCCACAATCTCTAACTGATCTCATAACCACTCTGTGGCGACCGCCAGCTTCTATATCTCGTCGTCGCGATTCTCCGTGGCGACTGCCAGCTCCCAAATCTGGTCTGTGCACTGTTCTTCACCATTCGCTAGCTCTTAGATCCGGTTTCCGTACTCAATCTGTGTCGGCCAATACTGATCCGATCGTGTCTCCGACTTCCTCTTCTTCATAGAGATGCTTCGCTGAATATCTTAAATAAAGCCAGGCGGCCTAAACTCATCAGTTAATCACATATACAGGTCATCAAAAGACTACGGAGCAATTTTTCATGACGGTGTCTGTAACGGGGTGAGCCCGTTACATAAAAATTGATACCTTTGAATCAATTTTGAACATTATCTATTTGGATAATGTTCAATTGACATTACCCGTAAGGAGTAAGGTTGAAGAAATATTACCTCCGAGGGTATTGTTTCTTTGATGGGTTGCTCCATCTGATGGTTGATGTTCACGGTACATCAACCAGATTAACCACCAATCGCTGCTGGACGCGCGCTATGGGTGGTGACCAAGAAACCCACATAGGATATTGTAGTTTAATATTGTTAGCAAAAGACAAAAGATGGTTTGTTACGAAACATAACGATATTACATACATTTATACTTTTTCCCTTAGACAAAATTCTCGGGTTCTGCCTACTTCGCTGCGCTTCCTCACGCCACGTGTACGTGACGTCGAGTGCACACAAAATTTGTGTTGAATTAAAACAAGGCGTGCTCCGATAAAGTGTCCATACGCACACGAATGCTGGCATTTAACAATAACATCTTGAATATGTTAACGGCAACATAAGGATTCTAACCACACGCATGGCTATGCAAAGCATCATCGGGCCAATCATCCCGCCCGCCATTAGCAGTCACGAGACGGGCCCGTCGAGTGTTAACGGATGATGCAAAGAATCAACAAACAAAATAAGGCAAAAAAGTGGTGGCCCTTATGTCCGCCGTGCATTGCACCGTTATACATCGACTGAGGTCTAGCGAATTCGTGAGGAAAATGGCGGCGGCCACTAAGTTTGGTGCGCATACCAGCTAATAGATCGAATGAGGCCGCGCTGAGCTCTTGAGCAAAAAGATTGTAGCCACTATGTTAGGTGCGCATTGCAGTCTGATAAATCGAGCGAGACCGAGCTCAGCTCGTGAGCATCGAGGTAACTGTAGAATGTGGAGCTCACGAATTTGCTCAATGTGGACGAGGCATCTGCGTATGAGCTACACGAGAATAGAGAGAGGGTTCACTTTGAAAATCTTATGGTGCGCGCTTCTTATTATGTCGTGATGTTCTCGAAACAGACAAATAGCGTACCAAACCGAGATGAGTCACATTAAACTGCCGGATCAAAAGCAGGGACCAAAGTTGCTGCTCTGGCTTTGAGATCGATAGATATCTTGCGAGTGTGAACCCTCTGATCAGACAGTCGCTCCAACTCTCTATCGGTCTTGCACTTACTTTATGTTGTCGGTAAGCACCAGGACATAGTCTCTAAATATGTCTTGTCTCAAATTTTAGATATCGTAACGGTTATCACAAAACCTTAGATTGACTCATTAGCTGATTTAGGCCGAGCTTTTCTTCCAATCATGTACGTACGATGTGCGTGTGAGTTTCTAGTTGCTTGTTTTGGTGAGGTTTATTCGGGTACGCGAACGACCCACTATATCCGGTAGATTTCAGCCATGATTTTTGAGAGGTAGTGGCAGGTTTTTCAGCTACTGTGGGAATTATACTGCGATTGTCATCCTCAGGGATTATTGTACACAGTGAGGGAATTAAACCGGCAGTAACCATCTCAAAGATTAGGCTACTGCACCACAACTTCAGGGAACCATCCCCGCGTGTGAGTTTCTAGCTTGTATTGACGTCAGGACAAACAGTGATATCACCGATGAACGCACCAAGTCTTTGACGACAAGTCTGCGAAAGATGATTCATAACGTACTCTGTCCATATTATATGATACCTACGACTATGCTTTTCGATCCGTCGGTTTCAGCCACATGCCACATGGTCAAGATGAATGGATAACAAGACACATACTGTAGCGGAGCTACACAGATCATTAAGTCAGAGGAAGACTTTGACGCTCAATGAGCAACTTTGGTTCTACAAACCCGACTCAAAGAGTCAACAAGCTCAGAAAGCTTACGGTCTCTGTTCAAAAGGGACCAAACGATTCAAAGAATCAAACGAACTGAGTGCACAAGGAGTAGCTGCCTTGACAAGGCGTTCCTACTTCCTTACGATCGCAAGACGCCTCAAAAAGGCACGTGTCTTTTGTTGATCAAAATGGGAACTGAATTTTATTTCTTCTTTTAACCTAAAACAATACCTTAGAACAAAGTGATTAACCTACTCGCTAATGTCCTAAATATCCTCTCAAAAGATCTCGTAATCAATGGTCGACAGACATCAGTCTTCAACAATTGATACTTGTGTTCTAATATCACTTTAAAAGGGGATCCCATCCCTTGTGTGCACCACACCTATTGTCGACTACCAGTCGACGTATAACCTCGTTACACGTACATCCAGCGAGATACGCGTGATAAGAGACCAATCGCAGTCCAAAGCAAAGCTGCACGAAAGATGGACACAACATCAGGTAGACATCACCACAACACATAGAATAGTGTACATTATGCAACCAATCGACGACGCTAAACGTCTCAGAGCATCAGCGTATATACACTGCTGTGAGATTTGCATGAAGATACAATGAGTTAAACAAAAACTTTTATAAGACTATCATAATTGTATATGTGGTCATTCGCGAAGTAAGCTAAGCTATTTTACGATCTGTTTCAAAACAAGCATATCTGTGTAATAAATTGTCTTGTGACGAGAGTAACAATCGAATCGATTGACGCACTCGCAGCAAAATGATCTCGCCAAAGCCAGCAAAATATCCGCACAGCGACATGCAGGTCGTGTAGATAGAATTGTGGCTCGGTTGACCTTTCAAAAGAATTGTTGACAGGATAATATGTCTTTTAAAGCGATGGCGGTGACAGGTTGACCCAAATTTTGCTGAGTAGACAGCAAGGCAGACAATGATCTATTTAGTTTGTTGACGTTGTTTGATAAAGAGGAGTATAAAGAAGTAAGTAGACATAAAGGAAAGCACACACACTTTATCGAGCTTACACAACGTTTATGGTTTACACAAGAGACGGAGTCTCATTTAAGGTATAATTAGAACACAATATCGGTTCTTGGAGCCTGATTTGTGTCATCCACCGAATAACTTGATCTGTTAGGATGTATATATCAGAACATTATTGCTTGTATTAAGTGCAACCTTCTTAGGTGTTCTTTCGATATAAGAATAAATAAAGTTCATCTCCCATTTTGATCTGGTAAAGCAACGTGTATTGAGATCGTAATAAAGTTTAGCATACGCTTTTGTAAGGCAGCTACGCTTCATCCACTCTGTGATGTGATTCTCTGAATCGTTTGGTCCCCTGGAATAGGGATCGTAAGCTCCATGAGCTTGTTGAATCTCAGAGTCGGATTCTTCAAATTGAAGCTGCCCATAGAACGTTAGGTGTTCAACTGACTGAAGGATCTGTGCGGCCCCGCTACACACACCCTGATACCATACTAATATTTGCCACCATTGTGCAATACACCAATAAAAAACCGAGCCGCTATTGAAAAAATTGGCATCCGTATCATATCAATTGTGTCTTGTTGTTGCATTACGGAATTTGAGCATATGATCATTAGACTACATGGCATTGGGTATGGCACCCCCAGTTACCAACAAAGCTCGAATTGTGCCCTCCTTAGCTGCCCCGCGTTTGATTGATCGTGATAAAAATTAAGTTCGAGTACTGGTAGAGAAGATGCATAGGTGAAGATAGTAATTGTACCGTAAATGCATTATCGGTCCAACTTGCAACCGACAGCAACAAGGTGCATCGCACGAACTCGTGACAATTGACGTTGATATGTCAAATGAAACGTCGGTACCGTCGTACTGCACTCCCCGCAGTATGGCCTCGATACATCGTGCATGAACGCATTTACTTCGTTGCTTACATATTTTCAGATCATACAACGACGCGCTAATTTATTCACCAAATTTGTCTTCGTTTGTCGGTAAAGCTGCTTTCATTTATTAATTTAGCTTTTCGGAATCCATATTCAAGTTGGACGCGGTGAGATAGCTCCTTTTATCAAGCCCAATTTTTGCAGCTCACTGGACATGGAAAGTTCGTGACGCGTGAAGCTCAAATGTTTGCGCGATCAAAAGATGGCGATTCCAAACTTTCGTTTCTGTTTTATACACTAGATCGGCTGCTTCGACACAAGCCGTGAAATTGACATCCTGTCCACTTCTTTTATTAAGAGGATAGTGATCTTTTAGATCCAAGAACGACAGGGTCCTTAAAAGCTGTTTGCGCTTTGTTTTTCCGACACCCGACTTGGAGTAACGTCGCCGTCAAACGTTGGGTAGTAGTCTGTTGACATGGTCCGTAGGCCCAAAGAGTTCCTCACCCGACTACATTGCCTTTCGACAGGAACTGAACGAGATTTATCTTGAACCTTATTTGACCACGCAAGGTCAACATAAAGCTCTCATTAAAAGCATTACTCGTCGTGAGCCGATTTGGCAGATTAAAACTATGCCCATTATCCTGTTATCTGGTGAATATCCAAGGAATAAGAGAGCAATTTATTTGTCGAGTGCAAAGAAAACGCCTTTTTAGCCGATCAATGGCTCTAAGTGCAAGTACCAGCGTGGAAATTGTTCGCATAGAACAATTAAACAGTATATATGCCAAAATCGGGACCAGACGCGAGTTGTGTAATCGCTGGCAATATCGTTCGGCTACGCCGGAAGCCACAAATTCTATTTATTTGTTTCGGAGCATCTTGCTTCCGCACATCATAATTGGTGTGAAGCGTTTTCGGTCGCAGAAAGACCCATGCTGCGATGTTCAAGATCTTCTTTGGCGTATAAATCTATATGCCAAAGGGTTACGTCATAGTCCCATGAGTTCTCCGAATCTGGGCCATGCGTCTATTAATTAGTACTGGTATTGAATATGACGACGAGGTTCCAAGAGTCTCTCCACAAGGCTTCGGGATTTCCGTACTTATTTTGCATCGTCTGTAGAGGTCGGTTTATCGTTAAAGAGCATGAGAAGCTACGTGTTGACGCAAATTATCTCCGCGACACCGTGAGTAAGACCCAGAGTGCCCTTGACACGACTCACACTTGCCTTCAGACGGTGGAGATGGATCGAATTTGGAAGGAGGCTCACCTTAACATCCTGATTCGGATTAAGCGCCGATAGTTAGGCCAAATGTTGCGGCTCAAGAGTCTCAAATTTCACGTAGGACGGATCCCGATACGAATTTAGTAAGCCCAGGTAGAACACACGGTATCTGCTCAGCTTGCGCGGAAGGTTTAGCGTATACGAAAACCCTATATTACGACGACCGTGGATGGTCCAATGAAGCGCGGACGCAACTTTTTCTTGAAGACAGCGGAGATTGAAGATGTGGGTAGGTTTTTAGAATTGAGTGGAACTTGGTATCCGACCTCATAACGTTCAATAAAATCTCTGCCTTTAGCATCAGCTTGTTCCTTCTGCTTGTCTTGGCCGTCAGCCAGTGTGTCACGTACATTTCGTAAGACATTCAATCGCGTTGCGAGAAACTCGCTTACCTGTATTCGAACAGTACAAGGGCTGATATCAGCAAGCCAATCGACCATATCTTCTCCACCAAGCCCTGAACCACGGAGTGGGAGCGTTAACGGAACTCGAGGGTATGTGAGACCATACACATAAAACGGTGTGTAACCGGTGGATGTATGCACGGCGTTATTCCACGCAAACTCAACGACAGGGAGCATCGAACTCCAACGCTTTGACGTTTCAGCGCAAACACTGCGCAAGATGTCACCGATTACGCGATTGACTCGCTCGATTTGACCATCGGTCTCCGGATGATCTACTGTGGACATGTCCAAACTTGTGCCGAGCACTTTAAAGATGGACTTCCAAAACTTCATAGTGAAGAGAGGATCTCAATCCAAGATAATCGCCAACGCCAATCCTTGTTGTCGGAACACGCGATCGAAAAACAGCGAAGCTGTACTTTCTTCGTAAATGATATCTGGTCCAGCCGCCAAGTGAGCCATCTTGCTCAAACGGTCAACAAACTAAACAAAGTCCACAAATCCCATATTACCAAAGGATTTTTTTGGCAAACCGAACAAGAAGTTCAATCTGATGGACTTTCAAAACCTCTTGGGTACAGGCAAACTAGATAGCGGGCAACCGCGTGTACTTGATATTGACTCGTTCGCACGGTTCACACGTACGCACATAAATACTGATCCATTTATAAATTTAGGCTACCAATAAGTTAAGCTGATTAAGACACAGGTATTCCCTCAACCGAGATGACATCTCAACGCAGTATCAGGTGCTTCTTATAGGATTTAGTACTATAACTCCTCTTCATGACGAAAAACGATACGAAGAGTATCTTCAACATTCTTACTGTAGCACAACAGGTCTTGATCAATGAAATATCGATGATGCCGCGCACGTAGGCACGCGGAAATTTCTATCTGATTCCTTAAACTTTCAAGGGCACGTAGCAGAGATGCCCATCTATTTGCGTAAGACGTACGGACTAGGTCAGTGACTGACAACGAAAGAGTCGTAATATCAGCAAGCTCATTGTCAGGTCTGCGCGATAATGCATCGATCGACAGGTTTTGCTTGCCCGATTAAAACTGAGCCTGATATTTGTACTCGGCAAAGAAAGAAAGCCAACGAGCCATTCTCTGAAAAGGATGAGGCGGCTGTGTAGCAGTGCGTATTGACGCATTATAGGTATCGATCACAAAGGGGAGGAGCGAAGAAGTTGAACAGTAAATTTGACTAGATCATACTTCATTGCAAGTAACGCTATGTCATCAACTAGATGACTCCTTCCTGCAGCTTTCATCTGGCGAGAATCATACTCGGTATCACACTCATGACCATCTGAATCATATTTTGACAATACACAGCCAATGTAAAGGTCAAAAGAGTCACAAACGACACTAAAGGGCTACGCAGGATCTGGCAGAGCCACAATCTGACGACTGAAGGCGACTCTTTCTACAAAAGTGAAAAGCATCGTTTTGTGTATCAGTCCAGCACGATTACATTTCCTTTTTTGGGATGTGAGATAACAGCCAGGTTATATCTACGTAATTCGCACTGAACTTGTGAAAGTAATTAGCGATACCAGCCACTTGATTATATCCTTTTGTTTTAAAGAAACCGAGCAATTTAATTATGCTTTGACCCTAGCAGAATTAGCTTGTTATCCTTGCTAACGCATGAAGCATCCGAATAAAGAAAATTTTTCAGCGCCAGAGAGTCATTTGTATGCATTCGCATACAGCATATTTGTACGCGTGCACTCAACTACTGATCGTAAGAAATGAAATTATTTGGCTACATCGGACCGACAATTCGATGCGCGACTATGACCAAAAATGTCATTAAAGCACGTTTGTGTGTATTTTCGACGAGGTCTGTACATCTTCACGAGACGATAAAATTAAGGCAAGGTATCGGAAAGCCTTTTAGGAGTTTCACTCCACTCCCGCAGCGTACCACTTCATTTGCTGACCGCAATTAGTGATTTATCGCTGGCTCGCATGAGTAGTTGGTAATAACCATCGACTAAGTCGAGCGCACTGTACATAGTAAATTCCGACGTATTGTTCTACAGAACATCCTTTCTCGAGATTGGTGTCTGAGCTGGAATGGTGGTCGCATTAAGCTTATTTAAAGCATTAACAATGCGCCACTTCCCATTTAGCTTCTTATAAACAGAATGCCGGTGAGGAATGGGAAGATTTGCTCTCACGGACCATTCCTACCGCGCAATATGTACGAAAGAAGTCTTCAATGATGTCACATTTTTCACTTGGTAAGATCCACTGCCGTGCAACGCAGAACCTACATCCAGGAGCTCAGTCAATCTCATGACGTACACCTCTATCGGAAGGTAAGACGGACGTTGGGTTGTGACACATTGCGTCCTGAACTCTTTGACCAAAGGTTAGAAGAGATCCATGGGATCTTTGAGAATATCAGATCCACTTAGGGCCCCAAGTATAACAGAGTACCCCGGTACATGAAAGCACATTTGTGTGGAAGCGTAATAGCGTATATCATGTTAAATGAGTTTGATAAATATTACTGATACTATAGAATTTGTTGAGATGACACAAACTTCTTCCCATTGATTAATATTGTGTTTATATCAACCCATTAATCGCTGCTAGGTATCGCTCTATCGGTGATGATTAATCGTCGTCAAATGTTTGCTTATGTTAATATATATTTCAGTTAGGACAAGTAAGATAACTTAAGACAATGGACATGATTAAATTAGATGGAACATCATAATTTTTCTCTAGCTAGAGTCTTTGCCTTGATGTCTACCCTTCCTCTGTAGTATTCATATACATAGCAAGGAACTGACCTTCACTGTTGTCAATAAAGTTGCCTCTGCACTGGTGTTCCAGTACGAAAGGACCAAAGCCCCCGTTTTTTATATATAATTCTCGGATTCTTGAGGACAGACTCGTCCATGAGTGATGATCAGGCTAACACACGGTTGAAGAGAATGACCACAAGGTAGTAGAAGCCGCCTGTCTTAAAGGCTTGACCAAATCCACCATCCGACATTTCGTATAGCTCGAACAGAGCATCTAAGGAAGGAAGAGTCTTTAGACTAACGCTATTATCAACGCTTTCAGTCACTTTGTCCCCTTGACATCTGCGTAAAGTAGATTATTGCTATTATCACTTGGTGATGACACAGACGCGTTGCATTTTGAAGTTTCTGCCGGGCGTCGCTGTAGTCTTCTCGACGAGGCCTTGCTCCTCATCAAGATTTGAATTAGGGTATTCACTAGTTTATCGCTAACCATAGTGCATTACGAGGGATGATGTCTGGTCCAACATCTAATAATGTGTTTTTTAATTGAAACACTTCACTCAGTGACATTGCACGTGACACTCAACGCACATTCTTTTATTCTGCTCGAACTGTATTGGCCTTGAGCTATTTATACATGAGAAATATAGTGATTTACTGTCACCATGAGCATCAGTCATTGTGATAGGTGACGCATTACTATCAATCCATTCTTTTAGCTCTGTACTTGCGTCATAGACATATTTAGTGAAGTAACTCTGACAAATTAATGTCCAGCACACTTGCAAATCCAGGCAGTGACTCGCGCCAATAGCGCTTTGATTTTTATCAGTGGTGGGTTCATGACTCTATAAATCTCCGCTAGCGACAACGCGCATTGCGCCTAGCGTCTTGTATTTGATCGTCCCATTGGCTCGCGAGGTTCCGGCCATGCCTTCCTTTATTGAGATCATATCGTGTCCAAATCAAGGACCTAGCGGGGTTCCATGCTATCAAAGTACAGGAACTTCACACCAACATTTATGGCAGTCTATGACACTATGCCACACATTCCTGACGCCAAACTAATAATGATGTTTTCACTACTTTGCGCTCTCAGCACTTCAGCATTCCCCTTACAGGCAATGACTACAAACATAATTGCTTGATGCCCCTGGTCGATAGTATTCGTCCAAGTTTAAAACCCGTTTAGTATTGCTTTAAAAATTAAAATTTCGACATAAATACACCTTGTGTAATTTAGGCATAGAGATCTAAGATTTTTAATCTCTGTTTACCCCCCTGAGGTACTACAAAAGCACGTTTTTCCAGTCGGGCTACCCGCATCTACTGGAAGTTGACGTTTTTGTGGCAAAGCAATAACAAAATTCAAATATTGAATATGGGACTGTAAGCACACAGATCGTAGGTGTCAGTTAAGTCCAAAAAAGACATTCATTGGAAAATAAGACCTGGTAGGGGTGGCTCACGATCGTGTGCTTAAACGCATTCGATCGCGAGATCGTTAAAGACAAGGGTTAAAAAATATGTGACTCCGATATAATTATGCAATACGAAGACAAATATCATTGACGATCGCGAGATGACACATAGATAACGGAATCTCTCAAGGTTCACTCGATTAACTAGAGATCGCGACGCCGGCCAGATATCGCTATCCCGGTACGATTTCGTTATTCCGATCAGAGATCGCAACCCCGGGGTCGTTCGCATACAAGTATGATGGGTCAGGGCTAGACCTTAGAAAGAGCACACTTGTTGTAAACCACATAGCTACATATGGGCCAACTTCTAAAGAGGATGACGCGTGGAGTCGAAAGTCGTGACACAGATAGGGCTAGCGATAAGCTAGAGGTTTTGGGATTAATCGATTGTAATCAATAAATTCAATTTGCTTTGAAATACACGTGTCTACTTTTCTTCCGGGTTATTTTATTGTTCCACCCGACATCATGAGAAGTTATATAATTTAATCAAGTTAAATCCCTGTTTTGTTTAGCCAGGGATCGAGTTCTCTCAACATTAACTTAACTACGATCGGACGCATCAAACACGTAAAGGTTAAGAGTGCAAGATCTCGAGACGGCTCAAATGGTCAAAGGGCTCGCGGATTACATATCTACTTTGGACAAGGCGATCTTGAAGAGATCAAGGTGATCTGTATCGAGCACCTTTCAACTACACCCGGTATTGCGTAAAGAAATACACTCTACAGCACCAATCTCAAAGACGGCCAAGCTTCGTATTGACTGTAGTCTACCTGGAAGAGTGCAACCCGACCCACCGATGGGTACAAAAGGTGAGAATAGGTTACATCACGGAATCGGAATACCCCGTCCGTAAGCCGGTTGGCCGGGCGCCCATGGACAGTTAGGATCGACTCCTCAAACGTTTGATCGCCACTACAATACACTGGTTCGCGTGCCTTACCAAAGTCCCGGTTGTTGGCAGGAATTCTACCCATGTGGTCCTAGCACTGCTTGTGCAAAAGGCATCCGGGACGTAAGTGCTGCATGCTTCCGCACGTATAACAGCGATGGATGACGCGTTGTTCTTCAGCGAAGCAAAGCCCAGCTACATTCCCCACATTACTTCCAGTATTTCTGAGATCTATTGGGTTCAATTATAGAAATTACTATAGTGCACATCGAGCTGGATCTGGCATAGCTTGGGTTTACAGATTCCAACCAAGCTATGCAAGCATAAATATATAGTCCGCTTTGTGCGCTTTTTTGACAGCCCTTTTTAATGTAGTAGGGAGGGCACACAAGACTTTGGTTCTGGTGGGGCCTGGACTAATCCTTTCATGAATACAGTCGCACGTACTACCTCTGGGGTAGGGTCGTTTAATTAGAAGACATGAGTGGTCGCAACTCTTAGACGTATTCCGACAGCTAATTTTTGCCCTGATGAGCTGATAGAAAGAATGTTTGCGCGCGATATGCTCGGATAGGTGGCACTTACAGACAAGTAAGCTGAAGCTATTCACTATTCCATGTGAGAAAGGCGTTATAGATGGACTCAGATCACGTTTGTGTCCAGTTCGTAGATTTGGCAGCGAGCGAAGCTTTTATGACGTTAGTTCAACTCGTTCCGGCGTTGCGACACAACAAACTACACATACCCTACGCCCAAAGCTAATTTCAGCCTATCAAGAACGACCGTTTGAGGTTGAGAGAGGGGTGGGGAATGTCTTGGTGTCAAAATAATCGCCCGTTTCGGAGTCAGGCGTACATTTCCTACTATTAATTCTGAGTGTAGGGGCTGGTACAGCTTTTAGCCAGAGGCAGGTTTTCTGCTTAGTTAGCGAGGTAGTTCTGTGACAAGAATTCGACCTTTCGATGTAATAAGGCGACGGTTTTAGCTCCTGGCTAAAGAGGCCTAAAAAATTGGTATATCGACTACACACAGTGATGACGAGTCGGCGTCTTACGAATACTTGACTCTTTTAGAATAAAAAGACGCCTGAAGAAGGCACGTGTCTCTATCATAACTAAAGGGAACTGAACTGTGTTTATGTAATATATGAAAGAACACTCAGACTAAACTTACTTCATCTATACACTAATGCCCTAATTAATTCCTTTTCAAAATTCTCATATTTTGGTGGCTGACACACATCAGGATCTTGTAACTAATATGATACTGTTGTTCTGATATTATTAAAGTGAAGTCTTAAGCTGGAGTAAATAAACATGTACCCCCGTTACATTTAAACTTGTATATTACCGTCAGCACCAAATATAATTTTAAACGTCATTTCTTTCCACGTGGCTGGATAATGCGCATAAGCAATCTCTAGCTGTCGTATATCTTGGAATAGCCCAAATAGAGACGAACATAATCCAAATCCGAGCGTTTTTTCTCACTTGATTGTCCGATAAAAGATTACGACAAACAATGCGACCGGAATATATAACAGAAACATATGTTTGTGTACAATTATCTGGCCGAAATTGCAACTTCTGTATTTGGGCTTTAAGTATTAGCGGAAGTGCAATATGACTCTGATCACAGCCTTTTCGAAGTTTAAAGCCGCAAAAAATTATCATAGTGAATGTATAACTTATATATGAAAGCTTTTGTGTCTTCAATACTACGTCTGTCCAATAGGATTTACCTCTCATGATCTTAACAGTGTCGATAGTATAGCTTTTAAATGAAGTAATTCACTAACCCTTAGTCTATACTTTTGTTAGTTCATCATTATAATAACCTTGTTTGATATAACATTTAAGCCATGTTACAGCCTCTACAACCATTGACCGCCATTCGCAACGCATGGCGGCACTTTCACATCATCTCGTCAAGCTTCCTTGCTCATTGTTTAAGTCATTATTTAAAAATGCGACCTCCTTGGACGTAGTCCAAACTTACACTATGACCTCTTTCAACATTCGTTCTCCATTACATGGGATCTCCCTTTTATCAAATTGTGTTTTATTAATCATTGCGGTTATATTCATACAAAAATGCTACATAACTCAGATCTGCTTCGTCGATCCAGGATAGATAAATATATTTTTTACAGCACTCAAAATGAAATATGTACGCTTTCATAGCTGGTCATCGTTCCGGTCGCACAATTCAATTTCATCAGTAATAATTTGCCCGCATTCATATTCCCACCTCAACGATATTATGGTGACAAAGACGTAAGATTAAGGATCGCCTGATCGGATTCTAACATATTTACAAGCTGTTTCGTTATAAGTTTAAAAAAGACCACATTAAATTATCAAAATATGTACCCGCAATCTCCAATTGCACGACATCATCTCCATAACGTTCATTAAAAAAAATATAAGTGCCAAATGTGATCCGGTCTTCGAGATTATTTCTCTTTTACTTGGTTTAAACATCCACACCTCGATCCGAATAAAACATATTGGAAAATTTGATAAACGATTTGTCACTTAGACTATCTTATACCGTATTGTGAGATGTACGTAAATAAGAGACATTGATTGCTGGTGTTGATGTTTTGTATAGTGCCTTCTTAAATGTGAGTCCACATAGTTTTACTTAATGATTTCTATTTATATAACACCCTTAATTTATATTTATTTATTAGGCTTGAATCAAGTAAATTGATGGATCGTAATGTGCACGAACCTGGGCTGGATAAAGTGTAAATATCAGTCGTTTGGCATTTTTATCCCGATACTTACGCTCTATATTTACGACATATTTAAATATATTATTTAACGAATACTGCACCATATACTCGGTCCGTCTCCTTTGCTTAAGGCATGTACGACATATAGTAGGGTGTATCTGTGAATCTGTCTTTACAAAGATTCAATCAATTATGGTTTCCGATCGTGATAGATGTTTGCGCTCGCTTCAGTCCTATGATGGTCTCGTACTGAGTAATTTATTGTGGATAAAGGGTGGCCAAGACAAGCCCGTCCCTGCAGTCGCAAATACCAAAAATAAATCTGGCAATTTCAGCAGCTTCTTCTTTCCCATAAACTATCGTGGCAATGACGGCACGCGGTCCATGGCACACACTTAAAATTAATTCGTATCCACGAAGTTCCTAGTTCTGTAATACGGTACGAGAGGCAATTTCTAGTTACAAAATCCTCATTAGATCAAATATAACGTTGCATGTCTCTTATAGAATTTTAAGTTAAATTAGTCCGATCCGCTAATCGTCGCTGTACATACCTTGCATATATCCTCGAGGGTTGTGTGGAAATGGTGCAAAAAATTCAATTTTTGCGTCAATATGTCTCACCATCCGGAACAGTTGCACGCGAAAGTCAGCGAAGTCAGCCAACAAGGCGAGAATTAGAAGAATTTGCCTTCATCCACTTCAAATTTCAATGCAAACAAACACTCGTTATTTTTTCGAGTACACTACCTCTTCCACATCCCCGACCAAATACTTTGTTAAATAAACGTTTCAAACATATTATTTCCGTGCCTATTTCATACAATCCACCCAAATGATTGTAAAATTTCTTCACCTAATAATTTAACGACGTGTCAGTAGTGTTTTTGCTAATAAGCAACTTATCTTACGACGTAATATGTTAAGATACAGCAGCCCATTATATTTTATAGAGCCAACAAATTCTGTAAATTGCGATCAAAGCTGACGATCTTCTCGTTTCTCAACCATCTAATGCTGCAGAGGCTTTGAGATATGCGCTTTTCGATCGATTTCACCTTGCTTCTATCGTATCACTAAGTCATATACATAAGAACTGACGACATAGTTTGATATAATATGATTCGAAATATGACTGCAACCCGCCCTAACATATTATATTGACAGTTCAAATCCTTTACTTACTACTTCGAGGCATATGCTGTAGCTCAGTCATGTGTCGCGTATATGATCGCCGATTACGACCCATCCTTTCATTTTATAAATGCGGCTCAATCGACTATGTTTACAACCAAACACTCGACCGTTTTTGCCGTAGATTCGGGCACATTTTTATCATGTTTTTTGTTTTTGCGTATAGCCATCGCAATCAGCAAGTCATTCACCACCTCGTAAAATTATAATCTTAAAACATGAAAGCCACCTATCTCATCTCCTCCCTTTTCGCAAGTTTCAATAAACCATTTCGTTAAATGGAATACCTTCGTACTTTTTATATCGTCGAGTAAGGATCGACGAATATACTAATCAAGCTAACATCAAATGGTGCGTACCGACTTCCAACCCTCATATCCCATCATCTGAAAGCATTTTTCCATCAAAAGTTATCCGGATTCCTCTTTTCTAACCGTTTTGTAATATATTCTATTGGGATTGATCGGTCAGATCCTTAACGTTACTGGTCGTTCTGCGTAATCGTAATTAAGCAGCAGAGATGCCGAAGTAGCATATGTGCCATCATAAGCTACAAATACTGGAGGCCGAACAGCTAAACTGTAAAGGATAAGATTATGGTCGAATCTGGCCTATAACAAGGTTAAGACAATCTCGGCCTATTTTTAATCTATTTATCCCTTTAGGATACCGATCGCCTTTGTTCAATGGAGCACCATCAAGGGTATCATATATTATTAAATTTATTGTAGGGCTCTCTTCGCCTATGTAGTCTAGTTGAGCATCACTTACAATATTAGTCAAACCATCTCTTGTCTCGCGAAATTTCTATGCGCGTATCTTCACGATACATACAACAAAATAAATTAAAGTCGTGAACCCAATTCATTCAGCGCGGACGCGCGGATGTAAGTACCTTTAAATAATCAATGGTAATTTATACCCTTTATAGCGACGAATGAAATGATTTCAACGTTCAAAACTGTACCTTGTTTATCATTCTTCAATCTATTAGAATATCTCTAATCCTTCTAGATACCCGAAGCACCAGTTATTCCACCTTATGTCATTTATAAAACCTTTATCTTGGCCAAACGACAATTTTCAATGACCAAGTACAATGAATAGTAGCTTTTTCTTTATATACGGTTAATTCCATGATACAGCTGAATTCAATACTTATTAATGTAGAACGTTTTTATTGGATTCGATAGCTTTGCATCAGAGTGCGTTTCACCTTCGTTAAACCTATCAATTTTATTAAGTGGCTTAGTATCGCTTAATTTGCCCGATTTTGAAGTATTGATGCGAAGTGCTGTCACTTAACGTTCCTAAATTTAAAGTCGTGATCCTCACAAAGTCATATTCAAGTACTAAGGCGATTCAGAAGACCTAACGAATGAGGCTATCACTCTTGTGTGTTTTAACAACAACACCGCTTTACAATAAAATGCTATATTTAAATATTGTATTACACCGATTAATATATGTATCGCACAATTCCACATGATTATGGCGCGATATATACCATCGGTCGATAATGTTTAATGATGGCTAAAAACTGATTTACTACCAGATTTTATTATCGAAATCGAGGTTAACAACAATCGTAGAAAGCTAAAGACGAAAACGATTGTCGACTCATGTTGACTGGTGTTAGTATTTCTAAATCAGATGTGCTAATTTCTCAAAAATTGATGAGGCGACTTGTCTCACCTATTTCGCGATTGCAATATCTTATTCGGCGTCCATTTTTAACTTTTCCACGTGAAATGGGTGGTAGAAAGTTTCTATTTATAATCAATTAAGTATTTAATCAAGATTATTGGCAGTAACATTTTCTTAAATTTAGTCAGTTATATTAGGATCGCTCACCATAATAGCTCTCTAATCTTCACACCGACTGAATGTGTTAGATTTCTAGGTGGAAATGCCATATATTGACCAGTTTACGAGGCATTATAATCCGCATTAGTGGTTATGTATTAGGTACGGACTTCTCTTCCTCTACCGCCTCCGTACACAGATCTTTGTCTTTAATTGCCACTTAATCAATACCTATATATTTCACGCAATCCCTCTCTTAAAGTAAATTATATTAATCTTCATCCCCTTAATTGTAGTCAATAGTGGGGTAAGTAATTCTTTGTATGTTCGATCTCATGTTGCATAACATTCCGCACCTCCGTGATTTTTAATCCCACAGCACGATTTTCTTCATTATTAAATATTTTTACTTCACAGCAGACACATTTGATAGTTAAACTGTAGGTTCTATCTTTTTCCGATCTAATAGAGTACTTCGACCCTTTAAAGGCTAATGCTTCTGTCTTCTTGTATCACGACATAAAACATTCGTCGGTCTAGTGTATGTCCATTGATCTACACCCACCTTCACATGTTCTCATGTACACTTTTCATGATATTCCTTAAACACTTCGAAAATCTGGTATGTCAGTGATGGTCAGATACCAATAGGTGCCCCACAACATTGTGGTATGGTAGTTGGTCAAAGCGTTTTACTCACAGTCTCAACGTACAGACACAACAGTGGCCGAGTTACGTTGGCGACACGGGCTAGTTCGTTAGGATAAATCCCTACGTGGTTTGCACTTTCGGGGTTCAGTTGTGTCTATCGCCTAACCGATTCCTTACAAACAATTCCACCGAAGGCCTGCCTGAGATCAGCAGCCTCTAACCCTCTCTCTTCCTATGACTTCTCACCAAAGGATGGAAGCCAACGCTTACGCGTTTTGACAGGTCACCGGGCGTAGTGTACGCCCGACTGGAAGAATTACGGTGCCCTTGCCTGAGGCCCACCGGTTTTTCCTTCGACATGACTTTCAACAATTTTGTTTATTGAGTCATTGGCTTGTCACTTGACAAGACTAACAACGGTCACTTTAATAGGTTTACCGGCTCGTCGAAGACGAGACTCCTTCTTTCGCTAGTATCGAGCGCTGCCCAAACTGGGCCTTCTTAAACTCTATGCGCTACCAGTCGATTCTTCAAGATATACCTCTAGGGGTTCGACGGCAGGCATAATCTAGCCCACTTAGGTACTCACCTCAAGTGTACGCTTGTCTTGGACTTGGGAGATTCTGCACTGTATTGATGATCTATTTTTTTCTTCCTGACCGCGAAGGGACTCTTGAGTGTTTCCACTTAGTCCCCTTCATCATTATACACTAATTCCTAGTGTGATATATCATTCATCATCTCGTTCTCTCATCTTCACTCGTCGAGTCTTTTATTATAATGTCTTGCCTCGTCGAATTTTCACTCATCGAGGCTTGACTCGTCGAGTGTTTGCCCGTTAATTCTTCGCCCGTCAAATCTTGGCTCATCGAGGTTTGACTCGTCGGTGCTTCTCTCATAGAATTTCAAATCGTCGAGGCTTTACTCATCAAATCTTTTCTCATCTAGATTCGACTCGTCGAATCTTGCCTCTTTAAGTCTTCTCTCGTCAAGTCTTCTCGAATCGATTATTCGCTTGCAAAGATTTGACTCTTCGAGTCTTGACTTGTCGAGGCCTATCTCATCGAGACTTCTTTCACCGAGTTTTGACTCGTCGAGTTTTGACTCGTCAAGCCGCCGACACTTGAGTCGCTGACCTCTAATTCGCCGACTTCCGTTAATCCCAAATGTGTAAATTGTTCAAATTAAAATTCTTTACATCACCCCATAATCACAGTATCATATAAGCTACCATTTAATGCCTAAACAAGACACCGTAGCCGATTATATCAGCTCGACCAATAAAGGTTATTCAACTGCAACTACTTCACCTGACTGTTTTGTATATTACATGACTGACCCACATAATATTTTCGTCTTTCCCAAAGTGTGTTACTGGTCGGAAAAAAGCCGATTTTTACCTCTTATGATCCACCTCCTAGAATCACCACATATTATTTGATTGATGTAATCGCTCGCATAGTCGCTTGATACGGCGGTCTTTGTCTAGCTAAGATAATCCTACTTTTATCTTGTAGACAATAATTGCTATCGTGTAATGATTTGGATGTAATTCAGACTGGATTGTAAGGTCTAACACGAAGTTTTATGTGTGGCCTCTTTCATCGTCTACCCAAGCACGAGATTATAAATTCATTATCAGAATATCGATAATCGATACCCGTACGTTCCTTCGTCATTTTACCGTGCTCGACTGTTCCTACGAAGTCGTGCTTCTAAAAGCTCTCGTAAAGGACAGAGCCTAACTAAAGAGCGAAAAATATGACAAAGATTGAGACACCAGCTTTGTATTTATATAGCAAGATAGCTTCCACATTATAAGTCTTTACAAATCTTCGGGTTGTATAAGCTAATGTCCTTGAGTTTTTAATATAATAATTCTTAAGTATTGTCATGACGCCAATTCTTTCTATATTCTTTACAAAGATATCTCATAATCATCTGTCTTTTTTACACTAAATGATAGCTCGGAAATATAATATAAAGCCGAAATGCATCGGATAGATTCCCACGTATACACTTATTGATAAAATATTGCTGTAAAAATTTCGACAATGCAGAATAAAGATCGCTCGGCTGATGGGTATCTATATTGACTTTTCCTCTGTATATACTTGAGGTGTATTTGGATTTTTATCCAAAAAAAATGATTTGCAGGTCAATAAAGAAAGCTCTCATCGGATTTCATTCAGGCTCCTAACTTTTTTCCACGCCTTATATGCAATGATGCCTATATTCTGATTATGCACCTTGTGTCCGCACGATTGGTCACGTCAGCTGCTAACAGCATCCCAGATCGTGTAGATTATTCTGTCTGCGATAGCTAAAATCATTTATTGGTACTTCCTAATACGAGGTGTGATCCTGATTGCCAGAATCTTGTTCGGTAATCTGACTGCAAAATATGTATCGTGCGATCGACTACTATAGCCAAAACACATTAAATTGATTTATTTCGATTATCGATCCGCTTTTATCTGGTCCAAATCAAATGTCCGTCTTTTAGTTAAATGGCGCTCTACTTAATCGCATGTTTTGTCATTGTTAAAGCGGATGTTAGAGCGATCCTTGCCAAACCTTTTTGACCTCTTAGAAGCTTGTTTCAACTAAATATTGATTAGTAGGCACACCCGTAACGTTTCTTTTATATGTATTCGTCCTATTGACGAAGAACTCTAAATGTAAAGCAAATCGCCAATGCATGTCATGGTTGAAATGTTCTTATCATTATTTTAAGTAAAGGCGGCATTACAGATCGTATCTAGATTTACTTTAAAAGCCACCATGTATATATGAATGTAGAAATTATATTGAACTTTACATGAGCTCGCCTTAATGCATGAAAATACTTATTTTTATTCGACACAACAGTTAATACATATTAAGTCATAAATCACAACAACGTTGGTTGAACAGTTACACGGGTCATTGGCTAATGTGACATTACTTTTTTTATAACAACAATGAAATAAATTCACTAAACCCCCGACACTTTTGCTCTCAGGGACTTCAGTTCGTATTAATGCCGAATTGACTTTGCTTATTCATCTTCTGTCTCGATGCTCGGTACATCTTGCCTACCAAAACTATTCAAGTCTGCGGTCACGGGTCCGTCAAAGTGCAAATTACTTAGTACATCATTGGCACAGTCAAAACAGCGGTAAAGATTCGTCACGTATATCATCGTGCTCATCATATTCGCGACCGTAGTTGTTAGTCGTGTTTGACGTGCAGCGGCCTCTTCCTTTTCGAAATATGCGGCCAGCTTATGTGAACCGATCCTTCGCAATGTCGCACAACTAGCAATTACTGGGGCTGGTCACTCTCCAACGGTTTGTTTTAGCTATTTAAGAAATTACTGCTAATGTTCTAAGCCTGTCACATTTGACTTCTGCATAATGGATCAATAATCGATCGCACTTTTGCCTGGAGATTTTATTGAAGTTGCGTATGCGCGCGTACCACTCATTCCGAAATAGATCCGTTGGAAAAGTATCGACGAGTATTTTCCCGATTCTCGTTCCGTTGACGCATATTGTTACGATCCGGGTGCACATTCTTTCGAAATTTTAAGATAAACTAAGCCCTTATTTAGTAGGATCGTCTATACCTGTAAGTGAAATAAATAATGCATTTAGCTATTGCACAGCGAAATAAATATATATGATCGTAAACTAGCAGCGTCTGCGCTAACAATTTCCCAGTAGTATCCCCTGCGTATATTTATCGCTCCATTATTCGATATATATTTCTTTCAAATGAAATTGCCATTTTTAAATCGGGCGCTAGAACCCGGTCTGCTTTTTGATTAATATTTATTAGCTCTTCAACCGATAAAATTAGATTACTAGAGAAGAAGACCTTTCATCTCGTACTGACGATACCCTTTATTGAGTCGTTATAAAAGCCAAGTTTTGTGTGAATTTTGCCGTCCCATATCGATTAATTTATGTCATCGGGACTCGATCGAAGCACATTATTTAGCCTATAAACGTCACGGCCATAAATTCTTATTCTTTGACTTATTTGTAATTTTTAGGTAATTGATTTAGTGATAACCAGATGTCTTCATTCTCCAGGCCATGATATAAATCAATGTCCTACAATTTTTCTGATGATACGTCAGAATAGTTTGTGTTTTTTGTTGATATCGAGCAATCCATCTAGCGTTTTGTTTCTCTCCTTATCAAAGATTCTCTACAAAATCTGAAGGTTCCTAATTTGATATTTTCACGCATTTGTGAAGGTTGCGCTTACGCTTCCATATACAATCAGCTTCAAAATTTATTGCAACATCAGTTCCAAGATACCAATGGTTGTTCTTATAAGGAACCTGGCAATCTATATATGCGCATTATTCTGCGGGCGTATTATCCAATATTGCTGATGTGATGTCGACTAAAAATTGGCACTCAGACATCCGAATGCCTGAGAGGGTTCTTTCCCGTGTCGATGGATACCTTCTCTCACAATTTGTACTCGTCGGGGAGCGAGCTACACGCTCATGAGGAAAATGAGGTCGATGTACAATCTAACCGTGTAATGATCATTTCTTGATGCTTGTCGTTTTAAAAAATAATTTTGATTGCGTATACTGTTTCGGAGCTCTTACAAGTAAACTTGATCCGTTATCGCTCTCCCGTCCAATCGACAAATGTCGGCACTCGATCTTCTTGCTTTATGAATACTTGAGTTTCGCCGCAACCCATGATAATTTTGCTGCATTTAATCGCAGCAGAAGGGAAAGTAATTTCCTGCTTTTTAGGTCAAATAAAGGTAAAATTGAATTTGTTGTTCGCTATTTCTCCGCTTGACGTTAAAGATGAAAGTGATTACACCAGGAGAATTGACGACGTGTATACTGTCCGAAGTATATCGAAGTATTCTTCGTCTTTATAGGTCATGAACTAAACCTACGAACCAGACAGTCTGTACACAGTATCAAATGCCACGTGTCTTGTATCTAAAAATTGTCCTCTTGTACTTTGTAATTTACAGCTGCTGATCCACCAGCAGCTATGTCGCGAATTATAAGTCGCTAACGCATTTTGTGATCTACTAGTATTATGGCCGATACACCAAATAAGTAGCTTCAACCGCAGATGCGCATTACGATAAAATGCGCGGATTTCATCATGTCTTTCAGTTAAGATTTTAAGCAGATCGCGCGATCGCCGATTTTTACCTGTCCACGTCCGCTTTTGTACAGCTTTTCCACCGGTATTTTATTTTTGCAGCTAATCCATGTAACATGGCAACAATCATGATCTGAATACATTTCAGTAGTATAGGCTTATCTCTCATTATTAATACTCGAAACACGTGACGGCGTTTACGCTCACGGTCAGTGGACCGCGGATCACAGGGCAAATAACTGGTATATATTTTTTGAATTCGACGAAACGCTTCGTTTCATCAAACTTAAAATTAATTTTTTGCTTATATATGACTGCAATCTCGAACACCCGTCGTCGGCTCCGTCTGCCAAATACGATTGTGTCAGGATAAAATAGGACCCGCATGTACCCTAGTATACATACCACAAAACTACCATTATCTCTTGCTATCCATTTTCTATGATATCATAGCCTTGCAAAGAAATTGTCATGCTTCTGACAGTGACTAGAAAAGTAAAGGTACGCATTCACGTAGCTGATTCATTTGTCGATGCTCACTAAATATTGTTTAGATAGACCAGGAAAGGTTTATATCACCTAATCTGCATTGAATTACTACCATCCTAATCCATCCATCGATATTTTTTATGGCTGTCGGGTGCCCATCCCGTTAAGTACTACTTATCAGACAATTTTACCATCGCTCCAAATTTAAATTCGTGTTCTTGTTTTGCTTGAGTACGGATGATTATTATGTATAAATTAAAAAAACACAAACCCATATCAATTCACTTATACTTAGGTATTGCCGCAATCAAGATGTTGCTTGGTTGACTATCCAATTCCAACTGCACCTATAGTTGACAACTAAAGAAGGGGCTAAAAGGATACTCCAATTCGTGTAATTTCTTAAATTTTGTGCGCAAATGCTGTTTAACCTGGACTAAATGGCTGCAGCTTTTTGGAACGATCATGGAAGACGTCTGAGTAGCTTAAGCATATGACTTAATGTCTTTCCATCGCTATACATATATATAGCGATATGATGGCATGTCGGAATAGACACAGAGTCGCCAGTCGATGTTGATCCGGTATAGTGATTATTGATCCAAGAACTTCCGATATTGCCTTGTATATGCTTGTGTAGTGTTGTAGATACTACGCAAGATTTCATCTTGTCTTCTGCGACTTGAGTGGGTCTGTACTTACCTAAGTTGTGGTAGCCGGATCGATCTGTAAGCTTATCCCGGCTTTCTAGTCCTATGTGTATTAAATGCGTCCAATCGCAGTCAAGATGAACCTTGTTTGACGATATTATACATAAAGTAATTCATCTATGCATAAATATTACAGCGAAACGATTTTGTTGACGACGAAGGCCATGTTTTGTGGCCGCAACATTGCCATGGCAGAATGGGTTCCAAGTTATGCAATTTAGCTACACATGAGGCAGCTCCACAACGTATGCATACATATTTGGCAAAGAATCTAATTGTGCCTCCAACGTTTTTCGTCACGAAAACGATCATTGCAATTTAGGCTTGATTTGTATGCTTCCGCCATCACAATTAATAGTTTTTTGCGATTATCACGCAACGTGAAGGCGATCACATATAGCACATAGAAATGCACGATATTACCGTCGATACAAAAAATACTGTCATCAACTAGTTATCGTTAAAATAATTTTAATCTCATAGCGAAGAGTAAAATGAATTTGTTTGTGCGTTATGGATCAGTATTGTGTGCTTAAAGTACTACATATATGTGCGTTGATTTGATAACATGTAAAGATACACAACTTCAGACATAAAAGTGTGCGATGTGTAATTAAAAAGGACTTTCAATCCCATTAGTCTTGATTCCAGTTTCTACATCTTTCTTGATCGTATTAAAAATGAACATAAGGTTATCAGTAGTTTGTTTGCTGCCTATACCGCTGATATATAATTATAAATCATCATGACAACCATTAGTTCTAATGCTGGATTTTTAATTATAGCAAAATCGAACATATATGAACAGTAGAACTAGTAAACTCATGGAATAGTAAATTGGATTCGATCGTTGTTGGATTGCGTGTAGGCGGTCACACTTAGCTGATTTTTATCCCTGCGAGTAATATTAGCAGCTGTCGCATATACATTTTTATCGCCCTTCCACTATATGATCGACACCACTTTGCGTCATCATGCATCAATTTCTAAAACAATTTTGTTGTTGTAGGTTACAGCTCAAATTCGATACTGATCAAATAGCTTCATTTTTATTCGCGCTCGTCCAGTTAATCAGTCTTTGGCTGAGATGTTACGGGTTCCTTACTTTATATTATCTTATAGGTTGTGGTCTCTTTTAAATCACTGCCCATATATGACAATTATCAACAAATTGGGTAAGGGTAACATTTAAAACGTACAGAACTATGTCTGAGCCGAATATCGAGCACATCTTATAACATATTGTTTGTAGTGCAAATACTTATTATATCAGCTGCAGCAAAACCATATTTCATCACAATTTGCCCGCACTGTTAAAATAGCCGTAACGATTCGCTTTAAGCGTATACATTAGATGAACAACAAACTCGCCTGTTAATTATCTGCTAACACCCTTTAACGAGCCAATGTACTAGCAGTACATTATCCCACGTACTTGTCATTCTATACTTTGATTGTTGACAAGGCACATAGATGATAGAGTGCGGGTCATACACTAGAATATTTTCGTTTGTTTTACATAATAAACAATTTCGGCTGTAGAAACATGAATTTTTACATTTCCTGATGGTTTGTTCCTTCTAGTTTTTATCTGACTATATACACAGAAGTGACTAAGTCAATGTCTGCGTAGCAAAAAGACACGTCAGATGTCACGATCTGTATCTTCGGTGCTTATCATTGTATTGCGTCACTTTTTATATGATTGGAGATGACGTAATACAGTGATGTTACAGTTTACTAACTGTAAATGCTAACAATTATTGTTTCGCAACATATTACCGCAGGTAACATTGTTTCAAGCGATATGAAATAGGTGTTACAAATTTGGCCATCGAGATGAGAAGAATGTGCCTACAAAACAAAGATAGAGGCATGAATTAGACAAAAAAATGTTCGAGGTATATTCGGGTACGCGTGCGAACCACTAAATCCGGCTTTGTCATCCGCCCTCTGTTAATTTGTATTCGTACCGCCCCTGCGCGGATATCGATCCACGTACCTCCCGGTCCCACTGCCAGGGCATTTTGTCACTCGTCAACTAGGACGGTTAGAGGCAATGGCTCTAACCGATCTAGTTCCAGTCATTATTTAATATTGAAAAATAAATAAAAGTAAAGTAAACGCTTATAAAGTTTGTAAGTTAAAATACTGTGTTTCAAATGATGAGCTAGCTGAGTTTGCAAGGCTAAATTGATCATAATGTTCGATGTCGTTTGTATATAATTCATTTATCAGCACACTATCTCTAAATTAACTAGTTACACTCAAATTTTGCAAACAAGTGGACCTTTTACGTCCATACAATTCTGTATAACTAATAGTCTCTAAATTAAAGTACTCCTATAAATGTAGACCTGTAATAGCACCTTCTATTCTATATCAATATGGGCAATATGCTGCATCAATTCGTTCGAAGATTGTGTGATAAACATGACGAAGTGCTTAATTTTTCCTAATGATCATGTGTGTATTGCCAGTCACTATTTTGAAACCTGTACTTCAGATTCATTGTTGCTTATAGCGTGTTGATCAAGACATATGATTTTGGCACGTTTCCCGTACTAACATGTAATGCATGATTAGCTTTCTATTTTGCTTTAATCAGGCCTTTTCGTGCATTTAAGATAAGGCGCCAACAATCTGGACATTGTCTATCGTCCCGATTTTACATCTTAAACAAGCTTTGCAGATCAAAGCTGTTCTTGTCTTTGTAAGATAGTATTTCATTTTAACCACGAAAAGAACAAATTTATACTCCGTTATTTGTCGAGATGTGTGCTTTACTTGTTTAAACTTATGTTTATATGCCAACATTACGACACTTACCCATTGAAAGTATTATGAACACTACATTGTAGACTTACAAAATATACAAGGTAATGTTCATAATACTTTCAGTAACGCAGGGATTCTCGGCAAATCACAGTACTGTTTTTAGATGGATACACACAATGATATACAACATATAGCGCCATGTATTATTACAAATATGATAAAATAAGATGTCTGCATCCGTACCATTAAACCAAATGTTATTTATTTCGACTTTTCATATTCGCAATTAGACCTATATCCGCTACCGCGCACCACAATTTTGGATGAAGTTTTTGTGTGCTTTGTATATGCAAAGTAACTCAAGAAAAAGCATGATAGGTCTCTAGATGTTACGCAAGATTTAGTTATCAGTGAATACATATGCAATATATATGGTCAAACCATATGTGCACACGTTGATGTAAGGTTATTATAATAAAAATTTTCCCAAACGGTCATTTGTTGGAAAGCTCGGTTCATACATGCATTTGTAGCTACGTTTCAACTTGTACCGCTTAATTTGCATGAAAGTGAAGCAACATTTTGTCACGTTGTGATTTATTTATGTACTGTTTGTTTGACAAAGTTTGGTCGTCGATATTCTTTCGCCATTCTCGTATAAGATTCCATGACCGCGCCGTAGAAAATCTAAACAGCACACTCAACATCCTGCTGCTGGAATACTTTACCTCATACTCTAATGTAGCAGTAGTAGTGAAAATAGTATTTTGTTGCCATCACCAAAATTGTTTTTTCGGTCGAGCTTCTCAGACGATCGGAACGGCGATGTTTAAATTTTGAACTAATTATGTTTCTTTTTCTTACTAACATTTGATGACAGAAAAAGGCCTTGCATTAAAATTATCAATGTGCCTTTAATTTGTAAAACTCCATAATTGAGCGAAAGGTAGACCGGTTGGTGCCAGATCAACTGCCTTTTTATAAGTGAGGTTTGTTTTCAAGTTTTGGATGAAGCCACGATATAAAGCCGTAAATCCATCCAATTGACCATCGAATTAAGCCTCCGTTGTACAAAGTACAGGCTGTGATCGTGTGAGATAATATTGTCTGGTATAGGATGATAAAAGATAATAGGTCAATTCAGGAACGGAGGAAGGCGGTTACATCTGAGCTTCGCCTCTATAGGGATATGAAATATTGCGTGCTGTTCATATTGTTTAAATTTATTTGCTACCCATATATTTACATTGATGAAATGTGTATACAAGACAGACAAGGTTCAGACCCCCATGCTAACTTCTAGTTCGTCCAAATGTCATAATTACTCGTAGTTCGTTGCAAACAAATTGTTTATATCTGTTAGCTTTTCATTTGTTCTTGATAGTACAGATGTATATGCCTTGACGCACAATGACATATATTTCGTAGCTTAGCCTTTCCTGGCTACAAGACAACTTGCCTTGCACTTTGCACTTTTCCGACTGAGTTTTCATGCCTGTGGCCGCAGCTAATCTGCAAACGGACAACTTCCTTTGTCTACCCGTCTTGTTCTGATATTCGTCTTTTCCCTTGTTTCAAACAGGTGTAGCCAAGGTAAACGCACACGAAATGTTCCAACAACTAAAAGTTAGGTAAAACGTCACAATACACAGTACTTTTCTAGCCAATCGTATGCATACAGTTACGTATAAACGAAAATGAGAGTGTGTCGATATGGTATACGGAATGGGTTGCAATGAATAAGATATGTGTGAAGATACCAATGCCTAAGTAGATTGCGATGATCGCAGTTTTGCATGCATAACTCGAACCTGCCATTTCTTTCTGGCTTTTAATGAATTAGTCGTGCTAGCTAGGATGCGTTTTGCCATCGCGAGACAAGTGTGCGAAACACAGAGGAATATCGATTGAAACGCTAATGTAGAAATTATATTGAAGGGTTGTATTGCCTTTCGCAAGTGTAGGGTCTCACAAGTCTGTAATCGTTGTTCTAAAGGTCAACGCACATTCTAGTCGCAACAATTGATGATTTGGTCAACAAGAACTTTACGACTATGGCGGTTGTATTGAATTAACTTTGGGAGTTCTTAACTGTACGCAGCATGATCTTACATCGACTAGCCAGTTGTAGCGCTGACGGGCAGAGATAAACGATGTTGTTTGAAGAAGTGATACCGTCACAAATTGAAAGGAACGCTGGACTTGTAGGACTGATGAGGTCCTAACGTACAAAATGTCGGATTTGCCAGCTCCGATGGTAACCTCCATCATACGCTTATGTTGCTAAATCGCTTATAATGTTAGTGTGAAACACCTACGCAATTCATATTGAGTGCTTCTAGTTGACTTGTGGTCAACCCATAGACGCACTATAGTAATGCTGAGCGTCCCTTCGACTATTTTTAGTACGAGCATTGTTCGTTCATCCATTATGAGAAGTGCCTGGGATGGTGATGATACAATTATATTACTAGTACAAGTGCCTCGATGCATACATCATTCAAGGGTATTGTAGCAAATCTAGGTTTTGTTGAAGCATTCCACTCGAAAGGGTTACGTATCACCACGAAACCAAATTCGTTTCGATTCTTATTGGAGATCTGATATGTACATCCGGTAGTGTCATAGGCTACAAAGAGTTCGTTCGCAGTCAGCCTGCTGATCAGAAGGACACCAGTTTGTCACTCGCTACGTAGCCGCCAACTTGTACAACCACTTTCATCTTCGCATTGCATTAACTTATATCATCACTACCACCCCGTCTTCGAATGAGTTTAGCCCCCTTTGTAATCTCGAGAAAAAGGTTGGTCATTACAGCTCCGTTATGTATCTGATAGCCTGATTCGACCTACGCTTCTCTCGCTGTAATGCATTTTCTCGGCTTCTTGGGAATGCTGTTCGCTAGGTAATAGAAACATATCGCGTTCGACGTCCACCTTTTTACACTTTCAACGACATATTCATCGATATCCCGTTACAATGTTTGTCGCCGGAACCCTTAATCGTAACTTTGAGTCAGAACGTGTATGACATGACCGCAGTCTTCAACAAAAACCGTGTAGTATTACCATTCATGACGCCAAACCTGAGTCACCTTGCGACTGGTTGATGGTGTAGGTTGAAGTAAGCTACATGTTGGAATCCATTGAGATAGCATGATCATTCTGATTAGAGACATGGGTACTGCACGACCATGTGCAAATGGGACCCTGATCAGTTAAGATGTACCTTGACTGGTCACGGGTCACCGCAGCTATCTGTGGCACTATATTAAGTACCGTTGGGCAATTACATCACTAGGTTATTGCAACGCGCCGTCCTCGTCATGGGTGTTTCAGCGATATCGCTCACTCTGTAAGACACATTAATGATAAAAATCAGATATTTGAGCTGCGATTGCGCGTAATGACTTCGAAAGAGGGCATGCTAATGAATAATGGGGCGACCGCGCACAAGACGTCTTACGCTATCTAAGGAAGCACTCATCATGCAATTGAAAGGATACCTGCTTTCCTCATCGTCCACCAATAACCGTTTAACATTGTCCTAGGACTTGCGGAAGCTCAGCAGATATTACCACCAATTCAGAAATTGCTTTCTTGTGGTACGTAGAGCAAATGCATTCGTCCCGACGCGTGGAACCCTACAGTCGCTCTTGTGGACAGCATTGGCTTCAAGGCGGTATGTGCCTCGGGCCTCTGCGAAACATTGCATGTAAGCAGCTCGAATCCAGTTTCGCCTTCTGTTGGAATCGCAGGAGCTGTAGAGAAATGTCACTATCTATCTGATTTCAGTAACCAGTGCACTAAACAAGGCGATGGTCAAAGGCTCCAGTAACACCTCCAGGCTACGCATCTGAGGTCTGTCGTTCATCAGATTGACGGTATGTTGTTACAAGCTTATTTTAATCGAAGATTTACCTCGGCATGCGGTTTCCAACCGAATAAATCGTTACACAAAAGCCAGCCATAGTATGCTGTGCAGACCTCGCTCGCACAGAATTACTTCGCGTTGTTAAGTTGTTGACCTAGCCGCTTGCCTGCTTTCCGACCTCAAGCAGCTGTCATAGTTACTGAACATGTAAGCTTTCGGTGGCCAATACGTGGACGAGAGGACAATCATATCGAGCCAATTTGTATGACGCGACAAAAAAAGGGAAACGGAACAGTCACGTCAGACTTGTCTCTCAGCAAGGCACTCACACGCATGAATACGACTTATATCGATAAACGCGACATAGTTGTGTGCAAGTCGTCAAAAGTCAGTGCCTGCGTGAGGCCAGAAGTGAAAGCACATTGTCGTGTGCTTTTAGATACACGTGCACAGCTAGGTTGGAACAATCTTGACATGAAATTGCAGGTCTCGGATGCACGATATGGTAAAGACGTCCTAAATGTACTTCAGGTGAGCTTCTCTAGCGTTATCAGAGAGCAGCACATTCATCCAGGTGAGCTCGTGCAACATTGTTTGGTCTATTTCTACAAGAGCGAGTGACAAACGAAATGTGGCGACCTCCAGCTGTTGCATCCCAGTCGTTCTGTTGCAACGGGAGCTTTGCCAAGGTCGAGATGATAATGACCACGGTAAAGGTTTAGTTTTGGTCGACGATTGACGAAGAATGTGAGGGTGGAGCACTCGTTGGGATAATGGCCAAGGCGTCAAAAGCAGTTCAACAGCCAAAGTATATTATCATAGCTTCAAAGGCAAAGCACACACCAACTCTTGTACATACAATGTGCTTGACATCGTTCTCGTGCTCAACTCGTACTGTCGGCTTCTGCAACTCCTTCAGCGCCTTCTTCGTCTTTGCTCAAATCAGCTGATGAGGTGGGAAGTGCAATAACTTGCACACTGCCATGTTCCTCGAGCATCCAAGGCGCAGGAGAACGCGAGCGAGCCGCCTTGAACTCCGGGTCGGACGTACTTGACTTGCGATGAACTGCTTCGGCTGTCTCGTCGGTTTTATCGGTATGTGCAACTTTACCTGAACCGCCTGAAGCGGCTGCAGTCGCATGGCTAGGTAACGAAAGCCCATTCAAAGCACCCATTGCACTTAGCGCCTTCATTTTTTGGCGCGCGCGTTTCCACTTGGCGTGAACAGTGAGCGTTGCGTTGATGCGAAAGCCCTCCATAAACTCGTTAATGTTGATTTCGTTGTCGTGGCTAAAGTCCATCATGCGCATATAATCGATACCGTTGGTGCTAAACGGCTTGGCTCCGGGAGGCAAGTGTTCGTTCAGCAACTTAATGCCATTCTCCAACTCGTCCACAGAGATGGTGCCGTTGCCGTCACGGTCAAGCACACGAAAAAGAGCTTCTAGTCGTGAGCGATGACGATACAGCGAATTGAACGCGCTGCGCTGCTTCGTGCCTACAATGTCGGTGTTTCCGTCGTCATCTGTGCATATGACGGCTCCCGTAGTATTATAGCGGTCCAGAAAATCATTATACGGCACCAAACCTTCATCATCCAACACGGTCAATAGCGGCTGAAGAGCGTTCCAATCCAATGACAAATCCAACACTTCTTCCATAATGGCACCCCACGCCTCGACCGTGACCTTGCCAGCGTGCTCCTTGTCATAGTCCTCAAACTCCTGGACCAAATCGGACCGGTATTGCACGATGAGCGAGAAAAGCGCATCCAGGTTGGACACTGCCATATCGCGACTCTCCGCATTTGCCATGTACTGGAAAAACCCAGGTTTGCCCTTACCCGAAGGAATATGCATGAAGCAGCCCAAATTATTTGCCTTGCCGCAATAATTCGATGCCGAAAACAACGTAACGAGCATACCCTTTTCTTTAAACGGCCAGTCAAAGCCTTGTGGAACGCATTCATGCGACCGAACGACAAGCGCAAGTTTATTCTTCATCATGAACTTTTGCACAATGTCCGGACCGTACATCGTACCAGCGCCACGCTTGTTTTCTTCGTATCCCTTAGTTTCTTTCGGATCGCTCCAAAGCAAGTCTCGCATGAGCTGCATCTTTCGATACGCTTCGCGCTCTTTCCGGCACTTGGGCTTCTCACGATACCGCGTGAGATCGTAGCCAGACCTGTCTAGCGTATTAAAATCTTTGACCGACATATTGTCGCGGGGTACACCGCCGTGTACGACGAGGATGCGTTCGTCAATCAGTGTAGCAAGGGGCAGGTAACGAAAGCTCTCGCAGAAGAGGTCGTACACATATCGGTCGTACTTGACATCACATTCTTTCATGAATCCGAACACTTGAGTGATCGAGTTTTCTTCGTGGTTGCCGCGGTTTAACAAAACATAATCCGGGTACAGCAGCTTGAAAAGATACACGATGACAGCAATCTCCACGCTTCGGTCACCACGGTCTACAAAATCTCCGTTAAATACGTACGGGTTTGACTTGGACGGTAGGCCGTTCTCACGAAAGATCAGCAGCAAGTCATCCAGCTGCCCGTGCAGGTCACCAATGACTGTAATGTGCTTCGCAGGTGCAATAGTAAACTCCACCATGGTCGGACTTTGCCGAAGCAGTGTCGTCACTTCGGTAACCACGCGAATCACAACATTTCGCGGAATCTTTCGCCCGTTACGACACGAATCAATCAAGTTTTCCACATTCTGAAGTGTAATGACTCGGTCCAGCTCGTCTCCCTGCACGTACATGTTGGCAATGTCAATGTTGCCCGTTTCAGGCTGAAAGATTGGACAAACTTCCAGGTCCTCCTTCTCTTTCTCTCCGTCGAGACCAGGAATGTAGTTCACAAGGGCATGGAGGAAAAGCGACAGTTCCAACTATACATGAAGAAGAGGGAATTGCGAAAACGGTCATAAGCTACACCGACAAAATTAACCCATTTGACTACGTGCCCAACAAGGCACGAAACAGCATTCAACAAAAGATGCACAAGCCCACTTACGGCTTCAGCCTCTTCCCGGTTCTCAAGATCGTTAAAGAGCTTCCAATTGGAAATCACCTGGTCGCCAGTAGGCGTTGAGGCTGTTGACGAGCATGGAGACAAACCAAACTCCGACGTCTGTTCATGGCGGCTCAGAGGCACAGGCTGAGGAGTTTTCTGCACAAGCGGCTCTAGCACACCAGAGACGAGCAATGACAACAGCAACATAAGGTGCCGTTCAGCCGTAGCGCAACTTGCGCAAAGTCTCCGCAACTTACCAGCGTGCGAAGGTCGTTGCTGGCCGGACCTGCTCCTCCAGACGCCATACCGCATGTCAGTTTCGAGGCTATCCAGTCGACACAGAGCAACCGACAATTGAGGTGGTCTTACATGGCGCTAGGCTGGCGCATGGGGGTGGGTGCGAGACGCGTCGAGCCCGTGGAATGCCGATGCGCTTCCGTGCCCGGTTTGTTGCCCATATTAGACGGTCGGAAAACATGGAGCCAATCGAGTCGACATATCGGCCAATCACGACAGTTTGCTGCGTGGGAGCGAATCAGAGGGGGCACTGGAACTGCTCAGTCAGTCAGTCGACTGACTATTCGCTGTCGACAAAGTGGGGTCCCAAGTGTCGAAAGACGAGCGAGCGGCCGTTGATTATGGAAACGCAAAAAGTGATGGAAAACCGCCTTTTTACAATGACAAAGCACCGCGTGGGGTCTGGTCGGGTTGTACACCCTGGCGCGTGAACGGGCAGCTTTTCCTCTGCCAGCGACTTGTCTCGTTGCCTAGTCCGACAGCGTCTGAAAAGCCTGCTCTACCTCGTCGTCGAGACCACGGAAAAAAGCCTTGAGCTCGGCTTCTGGTTGCTTGGGCAGCTGGAACTTTGTCTGGATGATCTTCTGTAGCACGGGGTTCATCGACGTCTTGATCTGTGCCCACGTCACTTTGGCATCGGGTGGCGAGTCGGCAATGGTCTTTTGACTCAGGTTGTAGAACAAAATGATCGATCGCAGCATGCCCACGCTCTTGACTAATGGACACGTGTAGTCGTAGTCGGAAAACGCGTTCTGCTGCAGGAAATCCTCGCGAATGATCTTGGCCACCTCCATGATCACCTTCTGATCTTCCGACAGCGACTCCTTGCCGACCAGTTGCACGATTTCCGTTAAGTTGTCTTCTTTCTGCAGAATCTCTTGGCACTTGGTACGCAGTGTCGAGTACTCGGGGTCGATCTTGTTGAAAAACGGCTCAAGCACACGCATGTACTTTGTGTAGCTAATGAGCCAGTTCACGGACGGGAAATGCTTGCGCTGGGCCAGCTTCTTGTCCAAGCCCCAGAAAACCTGCACGATACTCAACGTCGCCGCTGTCACAGGATCAGAGAAGTCACCGCCTGGAGGTGACACGGCGCCCACGACGGTGACACTACCCTCACGCGTCGGGCTACCCAGACACGCCACTCGACCGGCACGCTCGTAAAAGGCAGCCAGGCGAGCACCTAGGTAGGCCGGATACCCGCTGTCAGCAGGCATTTCGCCCAGCCGACCCGAGATCTCACGCAGAGCCTCGGCCCAACGACTCGTCGAGTCTGCCATCATCGAGACATTCATGCCCTGGTCACGGAAGTACTCGGCCAATGTAATGCCAGTGTAGATCGACGCCTCGCGAGCAGCCACAGGCATGTTGCTCGTGTTAGCCACCAGCGTCGTACGCTTCATAATAGGCACTTCACGGTCGTTGATAGTCATCGTTAGCTCAGGGAAATCATTCAGCACTTCAGCCATCTCGTTACCACGCTCGCCGCAGCCCACATACACAATCGCATCCGAGTTCGAGTGCTTGGACAAAGCTTGCGAAATGACGGTCTTGCCGCAGCCAAAAGCACCCGGGACGGCACACGTTCCACCCAACACGGACGGAAACAAAGCATCAATTATGCGCTGCCCCGTCGTGAGAGCGACGTTACCAGCCAGCTTCTCCGCTACCGGGCGCGGCTTTCGCACTGGCCACATGTGAGCAAGTCCAAGCTTGTGCGTAACGCCAGTGGTGTCGTCGTGCACTTCGAGCACCGTATCTTTAAGCGTGAATTCTTCATGATTGTCCGTGTCAGCGCCATAGATCTTGACGACGGTGCCAAATACATTGGGGGGACACATGATCTTGTGCGAGTGCAAAATGTCATTTTCATGGACGAGACCAAAGATATCGCCGCCCGAAATTGGGTCGCCCTCCCGCACGTTCACGGGCTTGTAGCGCCACATCTTGTCGGCATCTAATGAAGCCACATCGACTCCACGAGGAATGTATACGTCCTTGGTGAGTTCACTGATTGCATGCAATGGACGCTGGATCCCGTCAAAGATATTGTCCACGATGCCCGGTCCGAGCTCCACTGACAGCGGCTGCTTGCGGCGCTCAACAGGGTCTCCGACTGTCAGTCCGGAAGTGTCTTCGTACACCTGAATGGACGCGTTGGTGTTCTCGAGCTTAATGATCTCTCCCACGAGCTTGTCATGGCCCACACGGACCTGAACGAAGAGAGCGATCGGTACTTAGTAAAGTGATAACAACAGTCAATAGGAATGGAGCGAGCATAGCGTACCAGCTCATACATGGCGGCCCCGTGCATGTTCTCGGCAATTACCACTTGGATCAAGAAGAATAGAGGACAATAGATACAAACACACATACAAATAAGTAGCAATAAGTATACTGAGAGTGAGAGAGAGAGAGCTGCGAGTAGAGAAGTAGGGGGAGAGGGGGCGACAGAACGTGCGCGTGCGTGGGCTATAGAGGGCACGTACAAGGACCCGACACTTTGTAGACATAGCCAAAGTCCGACTCTTTCTCATCGTCGCCAAACACGTGCGCCATGACGAGATCTTCTGTCGCGCGGATCTTTGAATCGCAATGTGTATACAACGAGCGACTCGCGGTATACAAGCAGCTCCTTCTCTGTTCACGGTGTCGGGATAGGGTGAACGCAACGTGATTCGTCAAAAAGCACGCTCCATCGAACGTTGCGTACGCCACACAACTTTTTTCAGCGCAGCGCTGCGCTCATTGGCTGAAACGTGCACTGTTATTGGTTGGCGTCGAGCAGAGCATGTCCTGCACGACTGCGACACGAGAGGAGCACGTGACGGCGTCTCTAGCGACCAGCGCGTCGATCACTGCAGCTGCTGCTGGTTCAGTAGAAGCTCCAGAAGCTTCCGCTTGCCACGACGCAGCATTTGCGTCTTCTTCGAGCGCTGTACCGATCAAGAAGAAGGTGTTGCACCTCGTCATTGACTCTGGTGCGATCATTAAAGGCGCAAATGTGACGGAGCTAGCAGAGGTACCGCTTCTTTTGGTCCTTTGACGTATACACGTGGAAGACAATGTGCTGCTTGGGCTGTACCGAGATGAGCTCATAGCTTTCGTTTCGATGTGTTTGTGCCGTGACAGAACTTTTGGACTGTGCCGGATGTGCTGGATGAAATCCGAGACAAGAAATCACGCGCCTTGTTGGAACGACTGCCATTCACTTTGCAGACTCGGGAGCCGTCAGCCGATGCGATGAAGGCGGTGATCCACTTCTCCCGCAAAACTGGCGACTTTTCGTACCTGTCGCTCACGGATCTGCGCGTTATGGCGTTGTCGTATCAACTCGAGGTCGAGGCTAATGGCTCGGATCATTTGCGTTCGAGTCCCGAGCGCTCACAGACAGTTATGCGCGATGCAAACGGCAAGATCGTTGGTGGTTCGCAGACTGCGATTCCGTGCAAGTATTTTGGCTCGGCCATCGGGTGCAAGTTTGGGTCCGCGTGCCGATTCACACATGACGAAGCAGCTGCACGTGACGAGGAGGGTGCGGAGGCACTTTTGGCGAAGAAGATTGATGTGCCGTGCCGTTTTTACAACACTACGGAAGGATGCAAGTACGGCGACGAGTGTTCGTTTTACCACGATCCAACAGCGCAAACTGAGCAGCCAATCGAAGATACAGATTCGACCGAGCTTATTGCTGAGCACGTTGTCGGTGAATCGATCCGCAATGCTGATGTCAAGTCGCGTATTATGGGCAGGTTCGCGGCGTCAAGTAATGCTGGTGCTGCCGAGGACGACGGCAAGAACTGGATCACTAGTGACAACTATGTCAAGTTCACAGCATCTCCGTTTGGTGATGGCAGAGGTCTCGAGGAAATCACGTCGCGGCTCTCGGTGGCGTGTATCACCACGGATTTTTCGATGCAGAATGTGATGCTTCAGATGGGGCTTCGGCTGTTATCGGCAGACGGCATGATTATCAAGCGCGTAAAGCAGTGGATTTTGCGTTGCATTGCTTGCTTCACGACTTCTACGGAGATGGAGCGTTTGTTCTGCCCCAAGTGTGGCAACAGCACAATGGAGCGCGTGTCATACAGTCTGGACCGCGATGGCCACATGACTTTTTACACACGCGCGAACCGCCCAACGAAACTCTCAGGCACCAAGTTCTCGCTACCCAAGCCCAGGGGTGGACGCAGCGGCGATTTGCTGCTACGTGAAGATCAGCTCTTGGTTGGCATATGGGGTCAACGGCAACGGCAACACAAGAAAGTGATGCAGAGCGCTTTTGGTGAGAACGTAGCACACGACCTTGGCGTGAAAGCCGAGAAGCAAACTGGTATTACTGTCGGCTATGGGCGCATGAACCCCAACGCACAGAAGGGTCGTGAACGTCGTGGTAAGAAGAAGCGCCATTAGGCTGTCGGTTAAGTGATCGTTCGACTATCCATCGGCTCCAGAAGGTGTAGATATGACTGACAACATGGCTGGAGTTTATCAGGTATACTCGTGATTCTTTGTGCTTGACATACGTCGCTTTGTCTACATTAGGGAGGGTACAAGGGTCCTGAGTTGCACAGTGCGCTTTCTTGCAAAGTCGGCCATCGCACGAGTTTGTGGCCGACATTTTGCTCTTGCCGTGATGATGACCCGAATTTATCGTCACTCGATTGTGCTGCATCAGGTGCGCGTGACGCCAGCCACGAAAAGCTGGCAGGTGAGGTACGTACCTCGGGAAAATGATCGGCGTGAGAAGGGTTGATGTATGATATGCATGCATCATCGTTCTGCTGCCAGAGAGGCCATTGAGGTAGTAGAAGAGCTGTGGATGACAACCGAACATAGTGCCTTGAACAGAAGGGACGAGGTGCTTGCTGAGGATGCATGATACACGCGAGCAAGCATCGTCGACAGGAACGCAGGACTGCTGGAAACCCTTGGCCGAAACTCGACTCAATCGGAACGGGATGGAAGTAGCGCGCATTCGGTGAACAATGCCACGGAAGTGAGACAGCCGAGCGCAGCAGAAGGCTATGGTCGACGTGTAGTCAAGCCGCAAAAGTCAGCACGGATAGGTGGGATGTTAGAAGCGATATCTGGGAATTGCCGCGGAACGCAGCCGACTTGTGAAGCAAACCACCTTGCGAAAGAGCCGCACGTTTTGGGTCTACATGGTGTCGAATAACTCGACACTGATGATGTTATAGGGGCACGTCGAGCGTATATTTGACGACATAGCGTTACTCAGTCCCAATCGACAATTTGCGTGTTTGTGTACGACCTGTAGCAGTCCATTCAATTGTCCCGACGTTCATAACCGTTTACGCAGACAGGAGACTCGGAAACATCAGATCGACGCAGCCGCTGAACTAGATGGTCTTCTTGTGCATCACGAATCCCGGTCAGCAGCTGGCGGTCCAAGCTGCAGGACGGTCCATAGCATCTCGTCCAAGCTGATTGTCTGTACGTAAATACTGCAAGGTCTTTAAATCGACCATGAGGCTGCAAGTGCCGCACAATCGAGCATCCTTGTCGATTGAACAAAAGGCAAATGCGGGTCATTCAAGTTCGATGACGTCCGCGTTTCTTGTGCTTGTAGTCGGCAAACCAGCAGCAATACCACTAGACAGCTTTGCCAAAGCAGCACTTCCAACTCGCTCGTTATCACTAGTGTCACTATCCGACACGGTCAAATCCACGACAGCAGAAGGTCCTGCAACTTGTGCGCCGGAGTCTGTAGTACGAATGCATCCGCTATCTTGAGTCTTCTCACATACTCCAAGATGACTTTCTTCTTGTCCGTTGACGCTATCCAACAGCTGTGTCTGCGACGTCGAAACAAGCGCCCGGATGTCACCCACGAGAAAGTGTCCGTCATCATCTCCGTCAATAGAGAAGACGACTGGAGCAAAGGTCGGAAAATCGATCGTTGGCCGGACCTTGTTTTCACCATCTCCTCTACACTCCTCTCGCCGCTTCTTGGTATCCAAACCACCAGTATCGCCTCGACGCTGAGCCTTCGTTCCCACAAGCGGATGTTCTGCATCACTACGTGCCGATCCAGTCGCCCTATTGTCGCCATCGGTCTTCGTACTCATCGAAAAGAAATCTTTCACACTCCGTGCCGCTCGTGCACCCCGGTCCTTCTTCTGTTGCTTTTCTTTGCGCGCAACTTCCCTTTCCTTTTTCTTCGCCTGCTTTGCCGTGAACTCTGCCGGTTCTTTAATCTTCCGGTAGCTTCCCCCGCACCGTTTTTGGTGATCAGCCCACCAGCGATCTGTCGGTCCAGGTGCGCGATTCATCGACCTTTTGACAAGGCCAAAGTACGGTGGAGTCCGTCGACACGAGCCCTGCAGCGTCAGAAATTGTCTTTTTAGAGTGCAGCAACGATATCACTTGTTCAGCGCATGTACACTACTTACATTGCACTGCCACACGTGTTGGCGGTACGAGTCCACTTCGTCGTGAAAAGTGTGGAATACCGTAATCTTCGTCCGCGCTGCTTCGTTGATCCGGTTCATGTGTCCCTGAAAGAGCGGGCCGTGGTCATCATGATCCCGCACGGGAGTCGCCACGAAGACGTACGCGTGGATCATTTCATGCTAAATCGTAGCACACTGGACCACGTGACTACTAGAATTTGTCATGTAAAAACGACAAAGAGCTGCCAACCCACCAGCAAAGTGTTGACCAGGTCACTTCGAGGTCGTAACTTTAACAGCGGTTCGCTACGAGAAAACAGCACAAACACAGCAACAAATAGGAGAAACAACGAGCTAGATAAATACGGCATTGACGCACTGTACATGTGACTGCCACAGGTTTTCGCACCTCAATCGAATGGAGCAAAAGCCACTGCGAGGCTGAAAGGTACACAGTCCCGCACTATTGAATTAATCATAGGGTTGTTGTATAAAGCAGGTTGATCGTGGGATCATTCAACCAAAGGAAACAAACAAACAAAGCGACCATCGACACACACACAGAGATGGGACGCACCAGAGCGTCATGCGCTTACTCCACTTCACTTCACAGCCTGACAGTCGACCCTCGAAGAAAAGGCGATTGTACTCCTATTGTTTAAAACATGAGTGACACATTAGTGCTTGTTTTATAGATGTATACCGTGCAAGGGTTTGCAAAAGCCACACGGAACCAGGAAGAGCGAATGCAGGTCCGGGGTCGGATCTAGCGTGCATTGATACAAAAATGAGCTTTATCGACATGTCGCCTTGAGACAAAACGAGCATTTTGGACGGCAACAAGATCGATAGTCGACACATTACGGACCCAGGTACTCGTTCTCGGACGCTAGTAACTCGCATTTATGTGTATACATGTGCGGACGATGCATCGCTGCGTTTTATTGACAGGATGATAGAGTGAATTTATTCGTTTCGATAGGACGACATGCGTGCATAAAAACAGCTCGGTTTTCAAACGCCCTATCCTCCACCTCTTTTTTAGACAAATAGAATTGACATTGCGATCACGTCGCAAACTGCTTTTGACACAGACCTGCACGGTTCAGCGCGTCCTATTTATAAAGCCACGTGCGTAATGCTTTCATTTGATAACATGTAAATGCGACAATTATAAAAGCTCAGCACTCTGCTTTTGACCTGAAAATAGTGCGAGCGACCATAAACTGGGCATGGATATTGTGTTCGGGTGATGAACTCGCTGGATAAAGCAAAAAAGGCCACGGATAACATAATTAACGTAATTGATTTTACGAAATTTGTATCGAAATTCACGTTACGCGGACGCCGACAAGAAAAACATCGCCACATGACGCTCTGTGATAGCTAACTTGCTTCGATGCGGGTCTAATAGGCAAAAATAAACGAAAATATAAATAGCATGTATCTTCGAATTCGGTAAATTGCAATGCATGTCTGTGTGTCGAAATCTCGCTCTCATGCTACTCGCATCTACTCCTGTTGTACTTTACGCAGGTGCAGCGCGTTCTTGTCGACAAATACGGGCAAATAAAGATAATTTGCTGCTTACCATGGTGCCGCGTGTTGACGCGTGTGTACAGCCTGTGCAATTTCTTTCGATTACTTATTCTGGTCTATTCCTCAATATCGTGATCATTTCGAAGCTCTTGTCCGCGTTTACGCGTCTTTTCCTTCTTATTATTCGTCGCCGATGCATGTACATACTCTTTGTGACACCGTGCAATTTTTTTCAATCTGTAAAGTCATCCAAGCGTTTTACACGTCATTCTATTCGGAATACGTTATGTAGACTAGGCGGACGGACGTTGAAGAGGCTGTGTTCCGAAAGTCGAAAAGCCAAAGACGTTGGCTTGATGGGAATATCCATACTTGTGGGTCGATCTTTAATGACGCGAACATTGATTATATAGTAAGGGGTAAGTCATGATGACGGATGAGCTTCGATTGTCCCTTTCTTCATGTTGTCATATAAGAATGCGTAACGGCTAAATGCAGATCACTAGCTGACTGTGACGAGGCACCGATGCTTGCACTGACACAGCAAAAGCTACCTTTACTGACCACAATGTAGGCAGATGCATCGACAAACTACGTGCACGGAGCGTGTAGATGATGCAAGTCAACTGAACGAAACCGTCTAGCAGATGGAAAAATTGATCTGAATGTTATTGATGGACAAAGTTATTAAATATACCTCTTTTGCCTTACTTCACTTATAATAGATTACTACCATCGTCATATATATACATGCTCGACGCCCATTGCGCGCTTCGAGCGGCAATAAGTGGCTACTATTATGGCAGACCTCAAAATTTTGTAAATTCATGCAAATTATTCACATTTAGCAATTTGTGAACGCCTCCGCCAGTAATTTGTGGATCGGCCCATACAACGCCTCTGTCTGCAGAACCTTCATTGTTACGGCTGGATGTACTGTGCCAGCTTATCAGGCCCAGACCTGCTTCAGAATGGCGCGCTGCTTCGCCTAAAAGATTTCTTCCAGCGACAGGTGCATGATGGCGGTATGTAACTCGTCCAGCTCCCACTCCAGGATCGAGAAATCACTTTCGACCGACGTCGTGTTCGGGAAGATGGTCGCAAGGCCACCAAAGATTGCGCGAAGTCGCTTGAATTAGGGGCACAGTCCCAGGCGTCATTGAACAGCGTTTTGGCGTTGGGATTGTCGATCGAGCTCCGCATGGCGTCGTCGTCGCAACAAATCTTGATCAGTTCTCGATGATTCGTCTCAATCTTCTCAACTTGCTCAGGCGTCCAGAACTTTTCGAGGCATTCGCAGTACGCGTTAGCACGTCCTGAATGAACTTGGAGTGACGCAGTCTTACCAGCTGCTGAGGTATGACAGGCGGGGCGTCGTGGTCTAGCGGCAGGTTGATCTGGTCACGCTCGGCTATAAAGCCCTTGAGGTCATCGACAAGCGTGATGGCGTACATCGCAAAATTGTTGATAACCAAATTCCGGTCGTTATCCTCACGACGTTCACAGTACTTGCCAGCAGCCGACCCTTGGTCGCGGATGTGACTTTCGATCCCGCGACGTCGATTCACATCGACCCGACCGGTACGTACTCGGCCTCGTCAACGATGTCTCTCTCGTCCGGATCGACGGTCTCGATGCAGAACATGGTGGTGATCGTGCCGATCAACGCTTGATGAATTGCTGCTGCTGCGCGACCATCAGCGACCGGCTATGCAGCTTGTCAAAAGTGATGTTTATCTCCTCGATAGCGGGGGTCACCGCATACGTGATGCCCCACCACTCGGCCAAAGGCAGGTTCTCCGCGTTCTTCTCCTTGATGTGCGTGATTACCGACCAGTGATACTACTTGTAGAAGTTGAGGACGCGATATCAAAGCACCCAGCAGTTTGTCTTCTGTGGACACTTGACGCCCATCTTGACGATCAAGTTGTTCTGTGACCGCAGATGGACGGGCAATGAGTATGCCTCCTTGATATAGGCGCCACCGTTAATTATTTCAGCCGCCGACCTGACGGTGATGTCTATTTAATGCGTCGCGCACCATACACGCAGCACATTATACTCGACGCAACGCGCGATGCGAGTGACGAGACCAGCGTGGCACCCAGTCATCGTGTTCTCTCCGTCCGACGACGCGTTGAACAGCTTGACGCATCAGTCTGGGTATAGCGCGTCAAAAAACTCGACGACCATGTTGTAAATGATCTCCGCCATGTGACAGTCAAACATCGGGAGGCCGACCAGGTGGATGATGCAGAGCAGACCCTTGTAGCAGATCCGCACGCGAAAATCGAATAACGACTGATCGCGGTGAGTGCTTGCGTCGAACGCGAGCGAGAAGACCTGCACGGACACGTCGCCAATCATGTCCGATATATCCTACAGAGAGGGTCCAACCAGGACGCGGATTCACTGGCCAACGATCATGTTGTTCATGCCGGTCGTTTTGATTGTCTTGATTTGTACCCTGGCGTGATGGATGGCGGCCGCTGTTTGACTGAACGATATGCCGATCGATACGTGGTCCATCCCAAGCTCGAACCGCATGATGTTCTTGATGATGACCTGGTACCAATCAGTATCGTTCTCATTCTTGACGAACAGCTTCAAGGCGTTTGTCTTCTCGTTGGAATGCTTGGCGGCCTTTTTGGTGATCGCGATGGCCACGTCGTCGTCACTATCTTTGTCCTTGTCGGCGTTGGCAAGGACCTCTTCTTCGCTAAAGACCAGATAGGAAATGATTGTGTCGACGACGCGGGCGCTGTAATCATAGGTCAGCGTGTCGTTCTTCAGCGTCATGTGGTGATGTAGCGTATCGGCCGGCTTGATGTTTCTCGTAAAGTATTGTTTCTCGTCGGCGGTGAACATCTCCTAGTAGAGCACCCATGACTCAGGATGCTGTGATGCCAGATAGCCCCGGTATTTGTGAGGGAAGAACGGCGCGGTAAACATCTTGATGTTGCCTGTCCGTTTGTGCTTGCGGCCGTTCTGGGCGATCGCGATCACGTCGCGGTCCTCGTGCACGCAGAACAGAAACCATTAGGTTGCGCTGCCGTCAGCATCCTCAGTCGTGACCTCAACTCCAAGCTGCAAGGCTTGGCCAGGCTGAAACGGCGTGGACGTTCCCATCGTTCACTATTTGGCGGATGTGGACCGTCTAACAAGAGCCGCAGGTCGTCGAGGAGAGCTTGTCGCGCAGAGGAACTTTTTCGGCCGGATTCCTTTTTTTGTAGATTGTCCGAGACTTAAATAGTGGACATCGATCGCTATTTTAGCGAGTCTACAAAAACATGAGGCCTGGATAATGGCATATATCAACCAATGGGAAGGAGTGCCGAATAATGCCTTCGACGGCAACAACATTTACTCAGCAAAAATAATATTAGAAAATACGAATAATGTAGATAATACTCGCACTGACCCCTTTTAGGTGTCAATGACAAATAGCGGGTTCAATACGTCACAGAGGTCGTCATGTCGTCGACGACAAGATAGCGATTTGTCTTTCTCCGACTTAAAACCAATTGCGGAACTGCAGGCATATCACATATTGTTTAGAAGTATTCGGGGTCATAAGACGCTTACGTTACCACTTCTAGAAACTTAACGTGCTTATTTTTCGCCTTTTGATAAAGAAACCGACCTCGCCTGTTTGACCTACGCAGAAGAAGGAACACAATTTGATTCGTAACTTGATGCTCACCTCATCGCCCGTGTCTTCAGTCCCAACAAGTGTCATGTACCTTGCTGAGGCCTCCTTCAATCGTAAGAGCTACAAAGCGTACATCAAGGCGTGTACTTTTGGGCACTAGTTGCATCTTGAGTGTTAGAATGTTAGTCAATTAAACTAGGATGAGGATCTCCACGAGCTTGTAGACTACTAGAGTCGTACGACCTGTTCTTAGCGACTTTAACGCCCTGAGCTTGTACTTGTTTAATCCTTTACAACGATGACTGCGAGTCCATGAATCTTCCTCTGGCTAAGAAGCTAAGATAGCTTTACTACATCTATTGAAGCCGTGTCTCTCGTAGCAGCATTTGTTTGCTACAATGTGTAACTGAACTCGGTCAATCGTGTCAACTATTGGCACAGGGCAGTTGTGGCTTAGAAGACGTCGATACGACTGTAAGTACTGACCATATATATCACATAAACGCGCCACTGATGCGACTGGATGTCAAATAGGAGGAGGCTTTACTTTGGTTGACAAGATATACGACTCATGCACCTCACTTGTACGTACGTCCTGACCACTTCGATAGCGAACGTATTCGTTGCTCGCACCTGTAAATGTACGTAGCGTGCGACACTAGAAACCCGAATAGAAATAACATGGATAACATCGGCGTGGCTGGCTCAGCGTCCATTACATACTGGCCAGAACTCAGCTGGCGCTACACAACGCTGTTGAATGTCCGAGACTTCAATTAATTTGCCCACTTGCGCGAAAGGGCGGCCTTTACAAACGCCACGCACCAGGAATTGTTTCCTCGAGCGTGTACAGTACACCGTGAAGCAAACATGTTGTTTGTCATCCCCAGCCGGTCGTATCCTATTCGCGCCCAATACCAGCATGCGACTCACGACCGACACTTCGACTCTAAAAGATCCACAAAAAGCGTTTCCGCGGAAGCTGCTCCTTTAAAGCGAGTTTTCGTTCCTCTAGAGCCGCGATCTCTTCGTCCACTGCATCAACGTCACGTCCTGCAAACTTGGACTCTTCCAACGCTGCCTGTTGGCTTCGGATCTCTTCGATCTCTAGACGAAGCTCGTTGACAGAGTCAGTCGGCTGTTTGTTGTTCTTTTTCTGGGCTGCAGCAGCGCTGCCCCACGTCACTCGAGGTGCTGGCGGCCACGCCTCCTGTGCCATGGGCACCGACTGCTTCGTCTTGATACCCACATCGTCTCCTTCCTCGGCAAAAGTCACTGCAACCACACGGTCGGACAGCGGTCGCGTCGACTGTTCGAGCGCCAGCGCTTCAATGGTCTCCTGCGTAGCTGAGCCAGCGACTTTGAAACGCACTGTCTGACCCGAGTGTAGCTGCGCCACCACAGTCACCGCTACAATACCAGTTGACATGGTAAATAACTTACACGCCACTACACACACAAACATACATACCAGCGTACGTCTACTCTACAATATCAATTGCAATACACGTCAGTAGTTCTCACGTACTCTCGTGGATCAGGTCGTCGATGGACCCTATGGGTCCAATGTCCTCACGACTCGCTAGTTCCAATAGCGACTCATTCAGCGGTACGTGGCCATCGATAGCTTTGATCAGGTGTGGATATCGGTCGTTGAAGTGGCTGTAGAACTCGTCGTCCGTCTGTAGGTTGTAGACAAACACAGCGCCAATAGCTCCTGGGACGCCCAACATAAGACCGGTCGTGTACCAGAAATACCGAGCAAAAGGAGGGCCCGTCAATGGAGCATTGGCAGAAGGTACGTTCGGCTTTGCAGACGAGAAGAGACGAGACGACGGGCGCTGTAGCACGCGCGTGAGAGCGTTAGAGCGCAGGAACGATCGCCTTATCATCGCCTTTGAGTGATTTGTGCAATTGAGGTGAGGAAAAGTAACACGGACGAGTGGATAGAGCCGCTGAAGTGGTTGTGCAAAGTAACACGGACGAAGTGGGTACAATGGAGGAGGTCGTTGTTGGCGTGCTTTTTGCCAATCACCGTCATGGACCGACTTTTAAAGAAAAACAGGAATGAGGGCGTCCGATTTGTCGGTCATCCTGAGCTTATGAACTGTTGCGAGGGGACATGTGACCAAATTTAATTCTGATGCTGCACAGATCATTACGACACCCAAAGAGGCGTTCAAGGCCATGTGATGAGGCTAGCATAGCAAACTCCATGCTATAGGTAGGGTAAGACATAAGTATGACAAACGTACGTGGTCATACGGATAGAAGTCTAGCGAGGAGGTGCGAGACAAGGTGCACACTGACTGACAGCAAAATTGGGGTAGTAGCACCAAGGACATTATCTAGACAAGAAAGGCGGACCAAAACGAGAATGATGAGGTTCCGAAGTGACACAGTAGCGATATTATGGATGGGATTGGAGCTGGTGCATCTTATCGAGCTTTGAATCGGACAATGCATGTCATCCCAAGATCATACGCCATACAACTTTTATGTCGTTGATGCTCTTCGTGATGTACCTATTACAACTTCACCGTGCGCATGATTTCGGCTGCCAATTCCTAAACGAGAAGCATGCAACAAGAATATGTCATCGCACCCAGAACATCAGCCGATACACTGTGTGAAATTCAATTGCTTCGACACTTCTTCTCCACTGGACCCACTAAAATGAGCTACTAGACCGAATTAACTTCGTTGCTTCATGCCGCTAATGAAGGTCAGTTTGCACATAAACCCTTGTTGTTCGAGGTTGTGGCAACTATTGGAGCTATAACGTCTACAAGGCAAGCAAGGTGAGTCCGTTTGTGCGCGTTAAACATTGCAGATCATGTAAGTCATAAAACTCGCAGAAATGGGCATATTCCTATCGACATCGGGGATGAAGACGCACGATATCTGACGCGCAATGTGCCCTTTACCACAATCAGCACCAGCCTGATCTTTGTTTTTTTGACACGTATATCACGTGGTGATATTCTCCATGTTCGGCAACGCGCATGCACGTCAAGTTCATGTTGTTCACGTCCATCGGAAGCCAGTGCTTTGACGTGATGCTTGGACTCACCTATTCTCTGGTTCGATATCTTGTCAAACCGGTAAGAATTTTAGCATTAGACTTTTCGACATCCAGACGTTCTTTATCTCGCGTTGGCTGCACTGCCTTGATCCGCAAGCTTCCTGCACTTTTGTCGCTCCCGAGAGTCAAAACGATTTGTATGTACCTTCCTGGCTTATTCCTCGTAGGTCATGCTCGCATAGAATCGTATAATTGAAAGGCTCAATCACGTTGCTGCAGGTGGACAAAGTGTATGCTGGAATCAAGCGACGACGGTAGAATACTAGCAACACTGTCGTTCGTACAGTCAACTTGCTAAGCAATAATGTCCTCTTGTTGACTCCGCTACTGCTGCTTGTTGTCGCTTCTGCTTCAGCTGATACTTTGGTCTTGACTATTTCCTCAAAATCCTTGCCAACAGAGCGCATTCCGATCTTATGTTTGGCTATTGCGACACGATGCACTACCTCAAACACAGTCGGATCGAACTCAGCTCATGACATTCATTTACTTGCGAATGCGTACTCGATGTCATATTCATAATGATTCACCCAACATGCGCCTCCGACATCGCGGACATGGTAGCGTCGGTCTCATGGACGACACCATTGATCAGTCCCTCTCCAGCCAGCCTCAGTGCGGTTGGGTGGCACTGACCTTACAATTTATCTGGCCATTTCACTACGCCTCACCCTTCTTCTTTTCCACTGGCAAGTCGTAATGCCGCCTTGCTTGCGGAACAAGCTTCGTCTTCGAGACGGCATTCTACGACGCCCTCTTGCCGGCAACCTTAACGATCCATAAGTCAGTACAGCCCGTGACGCAATTTATCCGACAGAAATACGTTCTCAATTATGCACTTATCTAGTCCATAAGCACATTCTTGACCCATGCGGTACGCGTCGACAATCGTGAGGGAGATCACGTGTTTTTCATTGATGTGAGCGTCACCTTGTACTTATTCGAGCGACCTTCGCTTGGCTTGATGGTCTGTCGTACTTTTTTTCCTGTAGGTCCAGGCGGTGCATTTAGTTCTTCTAACGACCTGGTACTGTCCTCTTCTGGGCGGGCTACACATCCCTTCCCGGCCGTAAGAATCGTCCCACGGGACGGGCGTTTCTTACCGTCTGCACTGGTATCCTGCCAGACCGGATAGCCCAACTATAAGTTGTTGAGATTTTTTGCTTCTTCGAGAGGCCTTACTAGCTGGTACTGATGTTTCAAGGGTGGTACCAGTTCATCTAGTGTTCCACACACATTTTAAAGACCTTGTGTTGGTCAACAAGGAGATCCAACCCGCGCCACTTCCTTTGCACGAGCGGTGCTTATCCAAGACACCAGGAGAATACCCCACTGATTGTATGTCGTAAGTATATAGCTCTGCGCAAAATCATATGAGGTCATTACGGTCGCCCCGCACGTCTTAACCGTGACACAGTGCACATCTATCGAGATTTTTAGGGGTAAAATGCCATCTTTAAGCACCCATGTGGCCGTTACGGCCACGCTCTTGCACTTGTTACAGTACACGACAAAATGAACGTTTCTATTGAACTTTTGGTGGCCTCGGTCAGCAAATTGATATTCTCTGTTGATGAGCGGAGCGACATGATAACATCTACTTTTTGATAGAGTCATGCCGTAATATGCAATGGACTCGGTTGTCTGAAAGTCAAGCGATCTTTTGTGGACGAAAAGTAGAAGGGCTGTTTGCAATAAAGAGTCTTTGCCGTTACCTCTTCTTAATTTTCGTGCGTCCCACACCGGTCATCATCGTCTGATTGCTGGATGCCACGACATATCTGGATTTAAGGGGAGCAGTTCAAGAAGGATTGGTATGTCTTATCGACGCTGGTATAATAATATCCACAACGTCCTGCCACGTCCGTCCTCATCGAATTAAAGTACAAGAAAGCACTTTGTGCTAATGGAACAGTACGTGAAAAAAGCACGTTCGGTCAACTTACATCGGTATTGCTGCTGTGATTGTGGCGACTTGGCACTTCCAATCGCATCAAATAAGCCGCTATCGGCAGTGGAGTTATTCATGTATCGAGTCAATATACGTATAGATAGCAAAAAGCTACTTCTTTGCAACGTTATCGACGTTTCTTGGCGGATGAAGGTCGGTTGCAACGGACACCTTTCGCTTTGTTAGCTTTCTTAGGTATTGCTCGCAAAGTCCGGTGTCACAATAAGAGCCTCTCCTACCCTTTTCTATGGCGAAGAGAAAAAGTCGATCTCGTTCCGTCGCGCTCTCGAAACGTCAAGTGCTGGCTCGACCATGATCATGCAAATTGCGTGAAGTCGACATAGAACACGTTCTATCAATCACACATATACGAGCCAAAAAGAAGATGGAGCTAGCGCAAATTGACCGACAAAGCATCACGACGTTGTGGTGCCTCTTTACCAGTCGAACTTGTGATCAGGGCGTATCGACACCTCAACTATCAGCACAACGGAACAAGACGGCAACTGGAGATGATGAGTGTTCAACAACGTTAGGATCGGTGAAATACCATGTCGACCATTTTTCGTTTGCTCTCCTTTGTAGAAGCGTGTGCAAAGTGTAGCGATCGTCGGCCGGACGACCATACTATAGGCAAATATGTACATTCACCCCTCTCTATAAGCAACTCTATATAAGAGACACCCTCTGTAGCGGGGCTACACAGCTCCTTAAGTCAGAGGAAGACTTTAACGCTCAACGAGCAACTTAAGGTTCAATGAACCCGACTCAGAGAGTCAAACAGCTCAGAGAGCTTAAGGTTTGGTTTAGAGAACCCGACTCAAAGAGTCAACAAGCTCATAGAGCTTACGGTCCCTATTCTAGGGGACCAATCGATTCAGAGAATCACAGCACAGAGTGCTCAAGAGCAGCTACCTTAACAGGCGTCGCTTCCTCCTCAAACGATCACAAGACGCCTCAAAGAGGCACGTGTCTTATGTTGATCAAAATGGGAACTGAACTTTATTTCTTCTTTTAACCTAAAAGAACACCTTAGAACAACGTAATCAGCCTACTCGCTAATGCCCAGAATAAAACCTCTCAAATGATCTCGTAATCAATGGTTGACAGACATCAGTCTTCAACAACTAATACTGTTTTCTAATATCAAATTAAAGGGAGCCCCATCCCTTGTGTGCATCACACCTCTTGTCGACTACCAGCCGACGTGTAACCCCGTTACACTCTCCCTCACTAGACTGACGTTACCACAAAACGTCAATCGACATCTTTCTTCGAAGAGGACGGTGTGTGTGCGCTTTAACCTCGTATTTTAGCAAAACACAAAACACTATGGCATCGCCACCCCATGAGTCCCCGACTCTCTTTTTTTCTACCTCGGCATTGATGCGGAGGAGGACTATGGTAGTGATACCGATGTTCTTGGTGAAGAGAGAACAGTGCCCGACTCACCAGTGCAAGAGGCCCCGCCTCATACTGCACCGAACCCATTTGCCGAGCGTGGCGAAGACAACGCGCCACCGGCGCCGCATCAAACACCCATCGTGGGCGATGCAATCATCACCAATCCGCTCGATGAGCAACAACAGTTGGCTATCCAAAGAGAGGAGAGCGCTCAGCGCCGTATGAAGCTTGCTGCAACCCTTGAGGTTCGCCGTGGATATCTGTTCACTTCACTCGGTGTGGAAGAACGTATACATTAAACGACAGGTCGCTCTTTGGCAACGTGGGCCATTGAAGCTGATCCAACATCTCCTGATGAGGTGGCGAGTCGACAGGTACTCCGCGAGAGGGTAGGTAAAACCTTGCTTGACGACTCATAGTCAATACAAGGTGCGACTTGACACGCAAGCACGGGGTACACCGGTTCCACCGATGAAGTGTATACATATCGTCCTATTCGCAGGCAAATCTCAGGAATTAGAATACAACGCGTTTGTTCGCTGGATGCATCGGAAACGACACCTCAACAGCGTGTTAGATCTCAGAGCAAGTGCCGATGTGGCAGACGTTGGCCTAGAACGAAAGCTTCGGTATGATTACGTCAAGCTTAAGGCCAGAGGCCAGTTGCGAACTCGCACACGGTATGCTCCGGCTGTGCCGGCCGATGTGAGTGTTGGTCAAGCAGTGCCCAACTAACCAACTGCTTCCACCACTATTGTCGAGAAGCGTCTTTGGTCATATGAGGACATTTGCTGCGATGTTTAAAAACATCAACGGCGTATGGGCATCCTACCGAAGGGGTATCTCAAACTCCCATGAGTTTCCGACTCCGGGTACCCTCGCCACTTCATCAGATACTGGTATTATCCTTGAAGACGACGTCGTTTCAGAAGTCACTCCACATGGAACTGGCGGTTCCCTTGCTCATCGAGCAGCGTCGGGTGGTGGATCAAGTACCGAAGGAGGAACATGAGAAGGTTCTTCACAAACTTAGTGGTCTCGTAGGTAAGACCCAGAGTGCTCTCGACGTGACGCAAGCCCATATTCAGGGTTTTGTGTCTAACCTGGAAAGAGGCTCAGCTCGACATCCTGGTTCGGATTCAGCAGCCGATAGCAAACCCAAGTTTTGCGGCACAAAGGCTTCCAATTTTACGTTGGCCGGATTTCAACATGACTTTATGCATTACAACGTAGAACAGGGTGTGTGCACAATTTGCGCGGAAGGTTGAGCGTATACGCAAGTCCCCTGTTATCAATGACCGTGAATGGTCCAATGGAGCGCGTACGCATCTTTGTCTCGAATACGGCGGACACTACATTTGTAGGTAGGTTTCTATCATAAATAGAAAGTTGGTCTCCGACCTCATAACGTTCAATACAACTCTGTCTTTAGCATCAGCTTGTTCCTTCTGTTTATCTTGTCTATCAGCCAGTGCGCCACACACATGCCGTAATACAGATAATCGCGTTGCGAGAAACTCGCCTGCCTGTTTGTTAAAAGTAGCAAGACTAATTTTAGCAAGCCAGTCGTCCATCTTTCCTCCGCCAAGCCCTGATCCACGGAGTGGTATCGTTAACAGAGCGCGAGGGGGTATGAGTCCTTACACATATACCGGAAAACCTGTAGAGGCATGAACAGCGTCGCTCAACGAACACTCAACGACAGGGAGAATCGAGCTCCAACTTTTTCGTGTATTAGCGCAAGCACTGCATAAATGTCACCTATTACGCGATTCATTCGTTCGATTTGACCATCGGTCTGCGGATGATCCGCTTTGGACATGTCCAATCGTGTGCCGAGCACCTTGAAGATAGACTTCCAAAACTTCCCAGTGAAGCGAGGATCTCTATCACGGACAATTGCCAACGGCAAACCGTGTTATCAAAATACTCGATCAATAAACAGCGTAGCTGTACCTTCCCCATCGATGGTATCCGGCACCGCCGCTAAGTGAGCCATCTTGCTCAAACGGTCAACAAAGACCACAATACCCGTATTATCATACGAATACTTCGGTAAATCGAACACGAAATCCATGCCGATGGATCCCAACACCCCTTGGGTACAGGCAAACTAGCCAGCAGCGCGGATGAGTGTGGTGAGGGTTCCACCCGTTGACACGTTTCACACTTACGCACATATGTGCTCACCCATTTGTAGTTTAGGCCACCAATAATATTGGCTCACAGAGCTATAGGTCGTATCACGACCGAGATGACCGCTCATCGCAGTATCATGTGCCTCATAGAGAATACGATACTTTAATTTCTTATCAGGAGGGATAATGATACGAGGAATGTCCTCAACGTCTGTGCTATAGCACAACAGGTCTTGATCGATAAAATATCGATGTATTGTCGCACGTAAGCGTGCCGACAATTCTATTCTGAGTAAGTAAACGCCTTGCTCCCCAGAGCACGTATCAAGGCTACATATTGTCCATCCTTGGCGTACGCCGTACGGATAAGGTAAGTGACTGACGACGAAAGAGTCGTAACATGAGCAAACTCATAGTCAGGCCGGCGTGACAGCGCATCAGCCAAAGCATCATGCTTGCCCGGATTATACTTCACCTCGATGTACTCTGAATTTGACAAGAGCACACTTCATTGCAAGTAACTATTTGTCACGAACTGGATAGTTTTTTTCAGCAGCTTTGAGCTGTCGAGACTCAAACGCGATGAAGCCCTCTCCTCCTTCAACATCTGTTTGTATAAGAGCACTGCCAATAGAAAAGTCAGAGGCGTCACAGACGACACTGAAAGGCCGAACAGGATCGGGCAAAGCCAAGAGTGGCGCATAAAATAGACTCTCTTTTACAGCTATAAAAAGCATCATGCTCGGTGCTAGTCCTGCACCACTCCACATCCTTTTTAAGGAGATTGGATAATGGTTGAGCCATGTCTGCACAGTTCGCACAATACTTGTGTAAGTAATTGGCGAGACCTAGCCACTTACGTAAGTCCTTTTGGTTCTTAGGAACTAGCCAATCAACTATGGCTTAAACCTTAGCGGGATCTGCTCGAAGGCTTCGCTTTCCAATGAAGAACCCTAAAAAGGGAATCTCGTCTTCACCAAAGATGCACTCAGATTCGTTGGCATACAACTTATTTGTGCGCATTCACTCGAGCACTTCTCGTATGTGGTCGATATGATTATCCACATCTGAACGACCGTTCATAGCACGACTTTGGACAAAGATGTCATCAAAGTATGTTTGTTCATACCCTCGAATTGAGATCTAAACAGTTGCGTCACAAGACGATTGAATGTAGCCGGGGTATCTGATAACACCTATGGTATAACGAGTCATCCTCAGAGCATACCGCTAAGTGTACTGGATGCTGTCAGCGGGATATCACTCTCACACATGAGCAACTATAAATAATCATCGACTAGGTCGAGCGCACTGTAAATTGTGCATCCCACCATGTTGTTCTGAAGAACATCTTTTCTTGGGATTTGTGTCTGAGCTGGAACGGTGGCATCATTAAGCTTATTGTAAGCATGAACAATGCGCCAATTTTCATTGGTCTTTCTGACACAAAATATCGGTGTGGGATGAGGTGATTTGCTCTCGCGAACCATACTAGCCGCGTGATATCAAAAAAAGTCGTAAATGACCTCACATTGTTTCTTCGGTAAAGGTCAATGCCGGGTGACGCAGTATTTATCTCCCGGAACCAATTAAATCTCATGACGAACAACTCTATCAGGAGGTAAGCCAGACGGTTGGTCGTCACACAACACGCCTTAAAATTTAATTATCAAACGATAGAACGGATTAAGAGGATACTTAAGGATCGAGGATCCACTACTTGCACTAAGTGTCGCTTTCGTTTCCACAAGGACTGAATCGTCCAAACACGAGGATAATTTCAACTCAACATCAGGTCGAATGACCATTTAATCGGATAACTATCCTGCCTCTAAGGCTTTGCTGCATTTTCCATCAGACATTTCGTCTAGTTCACAGAGATCATTTAAGGAGGGAAGAGTCTTAACACTAAATTTGCCATCAACATGGCTAGTTATTCCGTTGACCAGTGTATATAGTGTATTATGACTGTTATCACTAGGTAAAATACTAAATTTTGGGCGCTTAGCAGTTGCCACCCGACGCCGGAATTGTTTCTTCAAAGAAACTTAACGACTTTTAAAGGCCGGGAAAATGGGGTCCCCGCGGTTGGTATTTACCTTAGCACACTTTATACGAGATCTCAGGTCTTGAGCGACATCTGGTGAAAAGTTACGCAAGTAGAACACTTCACCCAGTGTATTTAAACGTACCACTTCACGTTCATTATGTTGGCCTTGCCCTGAATGCCTCGTCGTTTCGCTAACAATGCGACATCCAGTGAAGTGCCATTGCGGCCCTCCTCACTCGATAGAATTTCATGTGTCACCCCACTCACATCAGGGATATTACATTCTTGATGACTCGGCTCTAGGCCAACCATTCCTGCAGCATGCAGTGATTCATTATCACAACGAGTATCATTGGACGAAGTACGCTTGCCATTCATGTCAACGACATCGGAGTACATTGAATCGAACATATCGATGTCCAGCACATTGACATCTTCCGTCAAAGGCTCACGCCAATCGTGCTTTTGTTGCCTAGCGAAGGTGGATTCTTGACTATCCAAAACTGCGCTAGAAACATTTCGCGTGGCGTCTAAGCTTTTGGACCTCCAAATAATCCATGACTTATGGCGCTCGAGCTAGTCCATGCCCAGGATGATATCGTATCTAAAATCCAAGTCAAGGACAAGACAGCGTTCTGTGATTTTAAAGTCCAGAAACATCACACCTAAGTTCAACAGAACTTTATGAACCGTAACGCGACTACCAGTCACTAAACAAATGGTGATATAATCAACCTCATGCGCTCTAAGCGCTTCAGCATATTGCTGACTCCCTTCAAGGGAACGATGTCGAGAATAATTGCATGATGCTCCGGAATCGATCATTATTGACATATGCTTGGCAAAGCCTTTTACTGTCTCCTCGGCGACTAAAAGCCAGGCTTATATCCAAGCTCTGTGCTGGCTGGCACAGAGATCTTTAAGGCTAAGCCCAGCTTCACTCTACCTCGTAGAGAAAAGTTAGAACTTATTTCTACGCCAGTAGGGCTCCCCGCGCCTACTGGGTGTCGACGTTCCCGTAACATATGTGATGTAGGGATTCAGTGAAAAAGACCGATATTCTTAGATAAGCTGGGGAATCGGTAGTCGGCGTTATCGAGGTCGTCCAATGAGAGGTCGTCAAAGTCGAGGTCGTCGAAGCGGGCGTCGCCGAACTCGAGGTCGTCGAAGTGGAAGTCGTCAAAGCGGAGGTCGTCAATTTCAAGGTTGTCGAAATGGAGGTCGTCGAAATGGAGGTCGCCGAACTGGAGGCCGTCGAGCCGTAGGTCGTTGAATGAGAGGTCGTCGAACTGGAGGTCGTTTAATGAGGTGTCTTCAAAGTGGAAGTCGTCGAAGTCGAGGTTGTCGAAGCGGAGGTCGTCGAACACAAGGTCGTCGACGAAAGATCGTAGTGCAGAGCGCAAAAAAGATCGACGAACATCCATTACAATTAGAATACGTATAAGGGAAGAGTAAAAAAACAGATAACTACTCAATGGTTCAGCGATAGGAAAAGAGTTAAATTGATACAGTGCAGAATTTAAAAGTCCAAGACACGCGTACACTTAGCGTAAGTCTCTGCGTGGGCTAGATTATGCCTGTTGTCGAACCGCGAGAGGCATATCTTTTAGAGGTATCGACTTGTAGCGCCAATAGTTTAGAAATGACCGGGTTGGGCAGCGCTCGCTACTAGCGAAAGAAGGAGTCTCTTCGTCGACGAGCCGGTAAATCTATTGAAGGAACCGCTGTGAGTCTTGTCAAGTAACAAGCCGGTGACCCAATAGACGTCACCGCTGAAAGTATTGTCGAACGACAAGCCGGCGGGCCTTCGCCGAGAGCACCTCAAATCTTCTCGCCGGGCGTACACTGCGCCTGGTGTCCTGTCAAAATGCGTAAGCGTCGGCTTCCATCCTTTGGTGTGAAGTCACAGAAAGGGAGAGGTATAGAGGATGCTGAGATCAGGCAGGCCTCTGGAGGATTTTATTGTAAGGAATTGGTTAGGAGAGAGCCACAACTGAACCCCGAAGGGGCGAACCACGTAGGGATTTATCGTATCGTACCAGCCCGTGTCGCCGACTTAACTCGGCGATTGTTGTGTTTGTACGTTGAGGCTGTTGTACTACAGAATCAACATACTACTATACCACGCATACCATATTTCTGGTTGGGGCTGCGTTTTCGAATTATAGAAGTCTGTCGTTGCTTACGCAAAGCAAAAAAGATACGCAAGTTTTAGGTGCTTCTACACGTATAACAAATTCTCACTTCTTGTTGTTGCTCTCCAATATGAAGCTGCTGAGATCAATCGGTCCTGGCTTACAGTAAGCCGAGGTGTTTGTGGAGGTTGCCCTCACAAAGCTTGGGCTGTACCCATTCCAACCAAGTCTGGCCGACTTGAATTTGTGCTTAGCATTTTAGCGATGATAACGTCTTCTTTGAAGTAGAATTATGGATCCGAAACACATCGGTCCTGGCCATGCCAGTGCGAAGAACTCTAAAGAAGACAACCACGTAGACTGTCTCAGGTAGAGAATCGGACTGCATATCAGCCATAATAGTTCTTAACTCTCGGACATATTCCATTGACTCATTCTTACCCTTACGGGTAGATGAGAAGCGTGAGCGCACGCGGAAAGCCTGGTTGGATGCTAGAAAACTCGCAAAAGGTCTAATTTGATCAAATCCCAAGTGGTAAACGCCAAGTCGACAGACGTGTAGCACGTTAGAGCCTCCTCTTTACCTTTCCGATCGGGATTGAAGATAGCAAGCGATACTCGTTGTTGCTCAAGTGACACACGACCAGATCTCATAGCCATCTCAATCTCACGGATCCAGAGGGTGAGGTATTCCCCCTCCTATTCGGAGCAATGTTTGGCGTCCACACGAAGTGGACGAGGCTTAGCCTCTTCATCTGGCATTGCCACGTAGCGTTTCGGCATAGCCGACGCTACCTGGTTTTGAACCTTCCCTAAAAGGGCCGCGCCATACTGCATGAAGGTCTCGACGCGTGCGTTTAGCAGATCAGTACCTTGCGCAGCTAAACGACCTACAGGCTCAGGGTCTATGGCCGCGGTCAGCTTAATTAAGCGCGACCTTTTCGGCCTTAGTGAGAGGTTTGGATTGCTTTATCCACACAGAGGATCAGTCGCTACCGAACCAGGCGTAGATTGACTACAAGTGCTAACAAGTGTAGCGGAGCTACACAGCTCCTTAAGTCAGGCGAAGACTTGACGCTCAACGAGCAATTTTTGTTCAGAGAATCCGACTCAGAGAGCCAACAAGCTTCTAGGGCTTATGGTCCCTGTTCGAGGAAACTAAGGAGTCAAGAGAATTCCAGCACAGAGTGTTCAAGAGTAGCTACCTTCACAGGCGTTGCTATACTCTTAACGACCAAAGACGCCTCGTGAGGCACGTGTCTTAAGTAATTAAAAAAGGAGCTGAATTCTATTTCTTTCATCTGAAGGAATACATAAACAAACGTACTATATCTAAAAAAAACTAATGTTTTAATTATTACCACTAAAAGGATACCCTAATTCGGTGGCTGACACGCGTCAGCCTTCGACCATTGATATGGTGTTCTAATATTATCTTTAATAGGACTTCGTCCCTTGTGTAACTCACACATGTTATGTCACCCACATATGTTGTGTATGTCACACGTGTGGTGCAACCCCGTTACAAGGCAGCTTACGCTATCTAATAACGCGCTCAGTATACAATTGAAAGTACACCTTCTTTCCTTGTCGTCTATCTACAAACGTCCGATATTGTCGTAGGACTTGCGGAAGCTCAGAATGTACTACCACCAATTCAGAAATTGCTTTCTTGTGGTACGTAGAGCAAATGCATTCGGCCCGACGCGTGAAACTCTACATTAGCTGTTGTGGACAGCATTGGCTCCAAGGCTGTCTTTGTCTCGGGCCTCTGCGACACATTACATGTAAGCAGATCGAATCCAGTTTCGCCTCCTGTTGGAATAGCAGGAGCTGTAGAGAAATGTCATTATCTCTCTGATTTCACCAAGCAGTGCACTAAACAAGGCAAAGGTCAAAGGCTCCAGTAACAACTCCAACCTACTGGTCTGAAATCTGTCGTTCATCAGATTGACGGTATGTTGTTACAGGCTTATTTAATCGAAGATTTACCTCGGCATGCGGTGTGCAACCGAGTAAATCGTTGCTAAAAAGATAGCCATAGTATGCTGTGAAGACCTATTCGCACAAAATTTACAATGATGTATGATGCAACGAGTTGTTGTTGCTTAGTTGTGTGTATTGAGTGAAAAGACGTGAACTATAGAAGCGACGACGTCTCTGTCGGAATTTCTGTCGTAGGCATGTATTGCTAGGGGTCACTTCGTGTCAGCGTTTCATCAGGTGGTCTACCGCTAGCAGTCGCGCTATGTTCGCCATACAGCAGGACCGTCACCTTCTTAATGCCACGGGTTCGGATACAATTACGATATACGTGGTAGACCTATCGCTTGTTTTTTAGTTTCTCAGAAGTACACAGCAGGTGCAACGACGAAGTGATACATGTAAGCATAAGCAGTAGACGCACTGCTCTTACGATACGTTACTCATCGTATTGTTTTGACCTAGGTTAGTTGTCAGATTGTCATCTATCAAGTGCAGCTTTACCACAGGGCTACAAGTTAAGGATATAATCAATAGGTGAACTTTATATCGGTCTTTCTAATCGACTCGTTGCAGCAATTCAAGAGTTATATCAGGAACTGTCGTCATTGATGGTTTGTTTGTTTGACAAGTTGGGATTCCTTTCACTACAATTCAACAGTGGATTGAGTGTTGCCTGCGTTGCAAGAACCTTGTCAAGCGTTTTAGAGAACTTTATAAGTAACCTGATACTATCCTGAGATAGCATGAACAGGGCCCAATCACCACGTATGACGTTGATCTGTTCAATCATTGTGAACCGTACTGCTACGAATGCCACATTCAAATGATTATAGTACCTGTCTCGTCCTTCTCTGCTTTCGAACAGCTGTCAAGAACCTTGTCTTGGTCAGTTTCGACTAAACGTTCTCAAACTCTCTAGGATGAAATCCAGTAGCCTTAAATCGACGGAGATCCCGAGCACAAAGGTGTTCAGCTTGGCCACCAGCTCCTGCTCACCATTTTTTCACGTCTCCCCAGTGATCGAAGATCTATCCTTTTTCCTTTGCATTTCTTCATAAATTTTAGAAAGACAGAATGCGTCACAAATGTTGCAACCGTTCACGCTTGTCACAATTGATTACATCGTGTAGATGACAGCGCTTATGATTTAAATAAACACAAAAACGAACCCGACACCCATCGAGTGGGTCTCAGCCGTCGAGACTATGTGAAATAGGTTAAGCTTGCGTGTTTGCGAGCTCACATCTGCCTGTAGTATACGACGCATTGTTTTCATACCGAAGGAGACTCGGAGACAATTGCGCAGGTTACCCACAGGAAAGTAGCGCAAGCATTGTAATTTTGTAACGGGGCACGCTCTTGCTCAGATGACTGAGCAAGGCCTTGTATTTATAGCAATACAAGGGTGCGTACGCGTGACGTCACGTACACGTGGCGTGAGGAAGCGCGACCAAGACAATACAGAACCCAATAGCTCTGTCTTAAGGGAAAAGTGGAACTGTTATTTAATATAGTTATGTTTCTTGCTAAATCATCGTTCGTCTTAAACTAACATTATTAAACTACTCTCTCCTATGTAGGTCGTCTGTCCACCACCCATTGCGTGTGTCCAGCAGCGATTGGTGGTTAAATTGGTTGATGTGCCGTGTACATCAACCAACAAGTGGACCCCTCCACGGATATTACCCCATAGAGGTAAAATTCCGACAACATCACTTTTCTCGAGTGATGTTGATTGAATATCATCAAAATAGATAATTTTTTAAAAATTTGTACTTTCGTACCAATTTTTATGTAACGGGCGCCTGCCGTTACAATTATGGAAATCCATACCCGCATGAAGGTTTCCTACGCATCGACGACGCACAGTTTCTCGTTTCCATACATGTATGTTAGATATTCAGCGACTGAAGAGCACAGCTATAACAAAGAGGTGCAGTGCGCGATCAAAGGCGAAGTCCACCATATGCTTGTGAACAGAAGGAAGTGACAAATAGACACAAACATTGCAACAAAGGCGCTGCACCTGCAAAACAACAGACAAAGCAGCAAGTGCAATTCGATGAGTCCGCTTTCGAGTTGCGTGCAATCTCTTTCCTGCGTCTCCACACACCGTCTCATGTCATCCCATCATGGCCTATGACGATCGACTACAAGGCCGAAAGTCGAATCTTTTGCTGTAGCGTGTACGTGTACCCAGCTGCGAGCGGTTGCTGCTCGCTCACGCGGCCAGGCTCGACGCAGAGCATCGTCACGTACTCGTCATCGCCAAAGTCGCTCATGCTCTTGGCCTTGTCCACCCACGGGTTCCACACCACCACGTCCGACTTCTGAGCCACCGCGTCGGTTGGCGTTGACGACTTGCTGAGACACGCCATCTTGTCAATCGTAACGACTTGTTGGCTCGTGTCGCCCCCTCGTTGCATCCGGACAACAATCGACGATGGTGCGTCAGCATAGATCCGGTCGGTTTCCTGATCAATGGTCAGCGCGTCGGTCTGCTCCACTTTGTTTCCATCGTCAGCAGGTCGGACCTTGTCGAAATATCGAACGCCACCGAGTCGCTCGACCCTCACGCGTCCACAGCGCACGTCGTCGACCGCTAAGTACGTGTGCAAGAGCGCGTGGAACGCAATCTCGTGCGCCGACCTGTTCTGCACTGATAGCGCCGTGACGAGCTCAGTGGCCAAGAGCTGCACTTTGTACACGAGCGTGACATCGTAGGGGTACATCTTTTTTGTCTCGTCCGAACTTTCGAGCACAAACGTCGCGGTACAGGGCCGTTCACCGTCCGTCTCACTTTGCTCAACGTGCATCACTTGCCACTTACAATTACGGGCAAAGCCGTGATTCGGCATCCCATCGGCCGCGCCGAACACGGGGAACACGAGGGGGAATACCGCCCCGAATAGGTTTACTGCCATCGAGTCGCGCGAGTTTCGACACGAAGAGCACGTTCCGATCGGGTTCGGTTGCCGCGTAGAAAGAGGTGACAGTGGCTCCGTATACATTGATCTCCGCGCGAGCTCCAGACAAATGGCGGAGCTCAATGACCGATTCCGGTTGGGCAGACGTCATGCTGGAAATGGGTCGAGGAGCTGCTGGACGAGGGGAGGGATGAGGGAGATCTATCGAGGTTTTTTCGTCGACGTGGCCGGGGCAGCGTCTCAGATCTTGCTCGAATCAGGTGCGTGTAAATTACGAGTCGAGATATAAAGATAGAGGAGCCGGCGCTCGAGCGCGCGCTTCGGTGTAAGTTATTGAATCAGGGTAAGTGACGGTGGGGGGTTTGGCGTTTTTGTGCATAGTGCTAGTTTTGGAACATTAAAAATGAAGGCTGGGGGAATGAGTGAGTGGAGGCGTGGTGAGGTGTACAACTTATTATAGTTATCGCAGTATGTGTGCGATGACGCAACTCAATCACGTTGTTGAGGCGTTACGAGAAGGGTGAAGAAAGGGAAGACGACGGCTGCTCTTGCATGTGTAGGAAGGACAAACGCGACTGACTATTCGGAATCAATCACTTGAGCGAGAAATATATCTGAGCTCCTCCTACTTCGAGCAAAGTGAAATACCGTTAACTTTCGCCTTATTATAAATGCTTAGGTACTATAGGTGAAAAGATCACTGATGCCTATGTTGCGCTTTCAGTGCTTCTCCGCTGTTTGTCTTGTGATGTGTCTCTGCGTGACTTACAGACACATGCACGCATTTAGACGCTCCTACAAAACACAAAGCAAGTATAAAAAAGCTTGCATACCACCTTTCGCAACCCTCTCGCAATTTTTTTGTGATCTTGCATGTCATTGCAAGTTGGTAAATGAACGCTTCGTAGTACACCATTAATCTTTTGCGTTGTGTACGATCACACCGTCGCCCATTATGTACAAGGGCAAACGTATTGCGCAGCAGCAGTTTCTATGGTGATTGCGTGTACAGGACACAGAGACTTTGCTGCCAGAAACGGGCGAGATAATGGCACGTGAGTCTGTTTGTCATTGTTGATCACTTACCGGGATTCTTTCCATCGCATTCTTTCGATATTAGTCTGATATCAACATCTCGTGGACTTTAAGCTTCCTCGATAAAAATTAAAGCAGCTTACCTAGAAAAAACGGCACCCGTACGCAGACCAAGCTACAGATACGAGACGTAATCAATTCGCTACGAGAGATATAGTCTGCACAGTGCTTAGCCCTTAAAGCACGAAATGAGAACCATCGTGGTACCGAAGAGCTCACTATACTCTGCCATGGTATCAGGATGTTTTGTCGTACTCGACGGGCAATCGCAGCCCACCTGTGTAGTACTGAAGGACGCGCAATTTGTAGACGCTTCCGATTGTTTTCGACATGAGTAGCAAATGCCGCAGTTATCGACTGCCAACGTCTGATCAGCAGCAGTGGGGCAAGAAGTCCTCGGTATGTAGGTCGAGTAATGTCGGAGAACATTCGATCGAACTGAGAGAAAAGGTAGACCACTAGACGGATGTGATTGTATATCTTGCTTTGCCGGCCGAGATGACGTGACACGAGGCACCCGTAGCATCAAGCAGGGACAGGTAGATACATGTAAAGTATCGCAGCGCTCGTGACATGAACAGTCTAGAACAACACACGTGTTATAATGGAAATGCCGCCGCACAAAAAAGGCTGCACAGCCTAACGGTTGCATGTATAGGGGAGCAACGGCGGTGATAGGCTTTCTTTCATGTATGGCCGGGTATATACGACAGTGTAGCAACCGACCATCTAATCAGTTGAAGATGACGACCACTTCAATGTGCCACTTCGCAGCACTTCGATGCTACCGTTGGCAGCTTCACTTAGTCACGGGCTCATTGGTATCTTCCTGTCGCTGACGTTGGGTGCATCCCGATCGACACCCCGTCGCTTGGCTTCCCGTTGTCGTATAACTGCATTGCGCTACCGATCGAAGGACGGATTCTGCATCAACGAGCAGCTCAGTTGTGGATTGTCTGTGAGGAAGTCAAGTCGAAAAGCAAGTGAGCAAGATGTTTTCTTCGTGGGATCTAGTACGCCCAACCTTTTGGCACCCAATGTCGATGTTGGAGCTGTCTTTGATGGACCTCAATACGATGCCGCAATACACGATGGGCATGCGGTATGTGCCCGACGTCAGCACTGACGATGATTTTTTCAAGGATCTGCCCACGACGAATCAGTCTGAGCAAAAAGATGAGAAGTTGGAACAGACCCCTGAGTCGGAGAACCAGAGTGCGTTCACGTCTTACTCGTTCAGCAGCTCGTCTGTTGTGGATGATGGGGGAAATAAAGTTGTGAGTACGCGTCGCCGCTATGAAGACTCAACGGGACGCCTGAAAGCAGAACACGAACGTGAGGTGGCGGGCAAGCGCCTGAAGACGGTATGGAGCCGTCAGAATGCCAAGGACGAGGGCGAACATAAGACGATATGCTCGCAGGGAACGCCCGATGATTTTGAGAGTTTATGGAGCCGCACGGCGTTTGGCAAGGCCCAGGAAAAGAAGAGCAAGGAGTTGACGGAATCGGGTGAGCCTCGCCAAAGCGGCGAGCTGAAGCAGCAGCCACAGCAACAGCAACAACAACAACAACAACAACAAGAGCAAGTGTCGACTGCGCCAACCCCGTAAATTGCGCCGTAAAAAAGATCGAAGGATGGACACCGTTATGGAAGGAACGCACTTGTGAGTGCAGCGATGGGCCAAGCGGTTGTGGTTCTTGAGCAGTGATTTTGACGGGGTAGCGGTGTTGCAACAAAGAAGTATCACGAAAGTAATCCTTCGTAAATGAAGATATGACCAACAACTGTTGTGATGTCAGCCGTATCTTGTTATAAAGCTCATTTAATGAGCGGGCGATACCAGTAGTAGTACTACCATTGGTAGGTAATGCATGAAGCTAAGCTTAGGTGTGTGCCTGAGGTAGATCATCAATGATCGATTCTCTGCTCACGTTAACTAACGGCCCGCACGAGTTTACGTGAGCAGAGCATCGTAGCGTCTGTTTTATATGGGTAGGTACCCGGAAACGATCGAGCTCAAATTGTGTTTTGTAAGCAATATTAGAAGCGTCGGGTTAAGTTTTTGCTTTGTGCCGGCGTTAGACATTGACAGAAAAGGTCACGTCACCTAATGGGTAACAACATCTGAAGGATCTAGTATTGTTGCTCGGAGATAAAACTTGTCCATCTGTAGTATTGCTATTCAATGAGGGAATTTTTCTATCTGTAACCAATGGCCTTTCTTAATGAACTGCTTTGCATGAAATGGCTGGCTTGTGAGTCAGCTGATCATTGATGACTACGCTTCGGTGACTGTCACCCTGTCTCATTAGTAAGGTCGGCTACGCAAGCCACTGGCTCAAGACATCCTGGAAAAGATGTCGCAGAATATAAAGCGCTTGTGGTGTAGATGCAAACACCGCACCATGCGGCCGTGTGCGGGACAAGACGTGGTCTCAGATGACTGTATCAATCATTGAATAAGCACTAGATCACCATTTCCTTCTTTGCATCGGTGTACAGAAGGCTATGTTCGACTCGATACATTAGCACAACCAGACGAGCTGTCGGATCACGCAACGCGAAAGAGGAGGTGACACGGTGTGTCGGATGATATCGGGGTTATCCATATACGATAATGTTTTGTACAAACAAAGCCTTGGTATGTATTGATCACCGTAAAGCATTCCTCGGGTTGAAGCGCCGGTCGTCCCCGTTATCTTGGATATGTACAAAACTGTTAATGTATGTAGCTAAGCATGTCAGAGTTGGCTGCAAGGTTTCGATCTGGTGCCTGTCTTTACTCCCGACGAAAGTCCATTTCCGAGTCGAGATGCGTGCGAATGCTGCACGGTCACACTAAAATGCGCTCCACAGAACTAGCTGTTGCAGCTATAACCGCGAAAGGTGGCGAGTGACATGCGCATAAGATCAGATACTTCCTTGTGATGTGGCTACGAAGCATCGCAGGGTGTACGTATGGCTGTTTATCTACCTACAAGCCTCATGCTTATCTCTGCCCAACATCGGACGCAGCCGATCAGTGCATTCGTTAGATAAAGCTAGGGTTAGATAGCCCTTTTGCCTTCTGCTCCATATTTATTGAACTGCGTGACCTTTATGACGCTTATAGTCAGAGCGAAGCAGCGACGTCGCACGAGCAAGTGTTTGCATGCTATAAGTGCTGGCATGATTATGCAGGTCTTGCTTCAATTATTGCCCACATCTTGAGTTCGCGGTCACTGCAGAGCAGTGCAGCGTTATCTCAACTCAGCAAGTCTGGTACCCTTTACGGCACCTGGCGACAGGATTTTGTAGCGATTCTCGAAGCGGTAGTAGCTTTGGAAGCGTCTGGCGACGAGATCAGGCTTATTGTCCAGCACTATCTTACGATCGCGTCCGTTGCGACGTCCACAAAGTTCACATGGACATTAGGCCGGAATAACAGAGCGACCAATGGCTATCCATGGGACGGTATCGCATATCGAGAACGAGGCGGACTCATTTCTGTCAGCTACAAGCGAAGATAGCGAGGAATGCGACTCCTTCTGCAGCAAAGCATTGCGGGGGGCGTACATCTGCCGTCTGATTCCGAAGAAACAGCACCACGTGTTGCAATGACCACATGCGTATTGCAACGCGACGGCTAATGTGAAATTCAGCTTTATCACTTGGCGCATGACATGGCCCTGAACAATACTGAAGTGACACGAACGAGATGATTGCTGTCTACTTATGTCTACGTATGCTCTGGCGGGTAGCACCGGATACCTCGACGTGTCACGTTGCATCACCTCAAGCAGTGAGCACTTATGCAGAGCTATGTTACATCATGCGCTCAACCGCTGCACGAAAGGCTACCGCTTTTACGCGCTTTATGCGACAAAGACTGAGCACTTAGCTGTCCTTTGCATCGGTATGCAACAATCAGCGTACAGCTTTTCTCTTTCCTTCCATCATCGCAGTATGTAGTATCGCTGTATTTCACATTGCGTCCAGACGTTAGCACTGTATGCATCAATGTATCAATGTATCAATGTATCCCTACATCAGTCTTTGCATCCACCATCGATCTGTATCCATAAGAGTCCAGCAGCTCTGGTGTGGCGCTTATGTTCGTGTAGCTCTTCGCAATACAGATGAGCCACTTTACGAGTGACCCTGTCAACTCCTCTATCCCACATCCGTAATCCTTCCCAACTTGTCACAATGGCATTCCCTAGAACTGATAGTATCTCCTGGTGGCTCTACCGAGACGCTTCGTGCTCGGCAACTGCTGCAGTGTTCCACGGACGTTTCGATCTGTCGCTCGTGCAACGACCGACACGACGTCGAACGAGTGAATACGCACCAAACAGTTCTTCGGATCATTCGCTCGCGACGCTGCAAACGACGGGACTGCAACTCGTTCCAGAAGTTCAGAGTCACGTGTGGGACCTCTTGGACCGACGCTCCCGTCTTTGTGATCCGCAACAGCGTACACCACTAACGACCAGACCAATGGACGAGGTCGAGGTCTTTCCCGTGGCTGTGAAAAGCCTGAGCTTAAGTGCTGAAGCTGCTGCAGAGCGAGGACTAAGCGAAGACAAGGCCCTGCTGTATTGCAAGTTGCAGCTGAACCCGATCTCGCGCTGTGGCGCTGGGGCTGCCAAGACAGAGGACCGCCGACAGGAGAACGACTGGTTCTCGTGGAAACTACAGCGGGCAGAAGAGTACCGAAGACGTGGGAACGAGGCGTTCAAACGAGAGAGCTACTGCTTGGCGGTGCAGCTGTACACGCGAGCGTTGGCATGGCTCGAGCCACCAGCTGCTTGGTCGGAGACGACTCTACCTACCAAGGGACAGTACTCGCTCGAGGAGCTCCAACAAGTCAACCATGTGGCTATCGCGTGCTATGCCAACATGGCAACGAGCTATTCCAAGATTAACGGTGACAAAGACGTTGACCGCTGTATCACTGCAGCGTCAAGTGCACTGGCCATCGATGACGCACACGTAAAAGCTCGCTACCGCCGAAGCCAGGCGTGCGTCCAGTCAAAAGCGTTTGACTTGGCACTAGCAGACCTCACGAAGCTGCTCGAGCTCGACCCAGCCAACAACTTATTCCGAGCTGCATTCGCTCGAGCGCGACACGCAAAGACACAGTTCTGCAAGAAGCAGCAAAACGCGTTTGCCAATCTCTTCAGCGAGTAGAAGGAAGAGAGCAGGTGCACTGCAGCTCAATGCCAAATGGAGATGCAACAGCGAAAGCGTAGTTCAACAGGGAGGGGCGTGTTTTCGTTACACACGTCGACGCTGCATATCCGTCCAGACGAGCAGAGAACCAATTGTCACTCTTTTGCTGCAAACGGCGCCAACTGTTCACCACCAACGCACACTGTGACCATATCGATCGCTCTGTCACCATCAAGCAGTGCTCGTCGAGCCGTCAACGACTCCCCTCATGATTCTCAATGCAAGACACGAGACAACGACCGAAGCTCAGGGCAGCTGGCGCACAGCATCACGTTTTATCAACTGTTTACTCCTCGACAGCCACAGCGCGAGTGTAGATGAGCTGCGCGTGGTGGCCCAGCACCTTCGAGATGCTGCCGTTCTCCTCCAGCTCGTGGATCGAAGCGCGAGCGAGCGCCGCGTTCACCTTGAGACGCTCGACAATCGCAGAAGCGGTAATCAACTTCATCTTGGGCACTTCCACTAGCAAACGCTCGTACGCCTCTTGGTCGTACAGCACTTTGTTCGCTACTTTCTCACGCACTTTACCCTTGGACCATTTCTTCTTGCCCTTGCCTTTGCCACCGGCCATGGCGGCGGCCATCTTCTGCTCCTTGGTCTTCTGTTGCGTTTTCGGCGGCTACATCAAGTCAGGATCAAGAGAACAAGAACGTCAGCATCCACGTAACTTCGTCTCGCTACAAAGACTGTAGCGTCTCTATAGCCCCTGACGTCAACCTGCAACGCTACAAGTACTTCTCTAGTTATTGAGCTCATGCGGACCAAAACTTCTTGCACACAACCGATCGATGTCCATTGTCAGACATCGCATAGACCGCTGGACAAGTCACTAGTACGGTTACAACAACAGGTGCACCACCTCCACCACACTTCCTCCACATTTTACTCCCGACATATATTGCCACACTTGCACCACATTGCAATCAGACGCTGGCCCACATGATCCGTTCATTCATTCATCCATCCATCGATCTATCTATCGATCGATCGATGACCTACCCATTCGTCAATCAATGCACGTGCTTACCATGGTGACTTGGTGCTTGCGACAACGCTCCCTGTTTCTCAATAAAAGACCTGCTGGCCGTCTCGCGTGAAGTCGCAGCCATCCAATAGACCGCTTCGGTCGCGCCTGAACCGGTTCGACGCACCATCGGACCGGTCCCATCCCCTCCAATTTTGCTGTGCGTCACGTAATCGAACCGTGCCAGCCAATCAAAAGCCAGGAGCTACGTTCTTGTCCAGCGTACCCACGCACGCATCCACGTCAATCGTTCGCCACATGGCTACATTCTGGCGCCCCGGCACAGCGCTCCTGCGTGCCGCTGCTACGGCCGACGCAGAAGCTGAAGTCGCACGTGACGTGCCGAAAGACGTCGAGGTACCACTTGTGCAGAGTACGCCGCTGGTTGGCCTGTCCCTGCAGGACCAGCGCGCGCGTCTGCCGGTCGCCCGCCACCGGTTGGAACTGCTCTATGCCGTGGAGTCTCATGCAGTGACGATCGTCGTGGGCGCCACAGGCTCTGGCAAAACAACGCAAGTGCCGCAGTATCTGCTCGAGGCGGGATGGGCGACGTCTCGACCGTCGCGGACTGGCAACGAGTCGGTGGCGACGACTCGGACGATTGTGTGTACGCAGCCACGACGGGTGGCAGTCGTGACCATTGCCGAGCGTGTGGCCACTGAACGCGGCTCTAGAGTCGGACAAGAAGTGGGCTACGCCGTCCGGTTTGAGGACAAGTGGGACGCCGAGCGCACGCGGATCAAGTTTGTAACGGACGGACTGCTACTGAGAGAGACGATGCGCGATCCGCTGCTTTCGCGGTATTCAGTGGTGATACTGGTGAGAAGAGAGAGAAAGAGAGAGGAGAGGATGGAGCGTGGAGGTGTATAGTGTATGGTACAGGGCTACTTGTTGCTGACGACACGGTCGCTACGTGTGTGTATGTGTATGTGTATGTGTGTCTATGTGAGTAGGACGAAGCCCATGAACGCAACTTGGAGACGGATTTGCTGCTTGGACTGATCAAGAAGATACGGCGAAAGCGACCAGAACTACGCGTGATCATTGCATCGGCGACGTTGCAAGTCGATACGTTTGTCAAGTTTTTCCGCGCAAAGACGCCCGACGCGCGTGCGACGGCTCGAGATGGCTCGACGACGCTCGCAACGACCTCTGCTGGTCTGAAAGATGTGGTGGTCGTGTCCGTTGAAGGCCGTCAATATCCTGTCGACATTGAGTACCTCCAAACCCCGTGCGGAGACTACTTGCAACAAACAGTTGACACGGTGTTGGCGATTGACCAGCACGAAGGTGAAGGGGACGTGCTGGCGTTTCTGCCTGGTCAGGAGGAAATCGATGCTGTCGTTCGAGCGCTGAACGACCGCGCGCCAGCTCATATCCTCGCGGTGCCGTTGTACGGGACGTTGCCGCTACGTATGCAGCAGAACGCATTCCTGCCAGCACCTCGCGGTGTTCGTCGAAAAGTGATTGTCGCGACTGCTATTGCCGAGACGTCCGTGACGATCGATGGCGTGGTGTTTGTCATTGACGCGTGTTTTACAAAGCTCGCGTTCTACAACCCGCTGACTGGCGTCGAAGCACTGCTCACGACGTTGGTGTCCAAGGCCTCGGCCAAGCAGCGAGCAGGTCGTGCCGGTCGTTCGCGTGCTGGAAAGTGCTTTCGACTGTGCACAGAAGCGTTCTTCCGCTCGACGCTCGCGAACGAGACGATCCCGCAGATGCAGCGCACGAATCTCGCAACAGTTGCGCTGTACCTCTTGAGCATGGGCATCCGAGACCTCGCGCACTTTGACTTTGTGTCGCCGCCGTCGCCCGAAGCGCTCATCCGTGCGCTGGAGTTGCTGTTCGCACTCGGTGTCATTGACTCGAACAGCCGACTCGTGGAGCCACTTGGGACGCAAGTGGCCGAGTTCCCCGTGGCGCCGCCGCTCGCCAAAGTGCTTTTGTCGTCCGGTCAATTCAACTGCCTGCGCGAGATGCTCAGTATCGCGAGCGTGTTGTCCGTGGGCGACGTGTTTTTGCCCGCACATGGCTCGAAAGAGCGACGAGAGGCACTCGTCGAGGCCATGCAGCACTTTGCCCACGCAGACGGCGACCACCTGACGTACCTGTCGATCTACGACGCGTTTGTCGACAATGGACAGAGCCGTTCGTGGTGTGACGAGTTCCTGCTGAGCCATCGCGCACTAGTGCGAGCGACCGAAGTGCGTCAACAACTGCAACAGCACGTCACGCGCTGCTTCAGAGCACTGGACGCACATCAAACAGCAGCAGTGAGCGACATGAACACTGACGAAGACCGTCACGTGCGACTCGACCGCAGCCAAAACACTGACGAAGCACTAGCGAAGACGTGCAGTGCAACGATCCGCAAGTGTTTAGTCAGCGGATACTTTGCCAATGCTGCGCAATTGCACGCAGACGGCGTCTACCGAACTCTGCGGGACCAGCGACCGGTGCAGCTGCACCCGACGTCCGTGTACTACCACCTGAAGACACCACCGCCCGAGTACATTGTGTTCCACCAGAGCGTCCTGACGACCGAAGAGTTTGTCCGCGACGTGTCGAAGATCGATCCGCGTTGGCTCGTGGACCTCTCGCCGGACTTTTACCGCACGAAAGACGTGAGCTGCGCCGTCTCGGGCAGTTCCGGTGCAGTGGGTCTGCCCTCCGCATCGTCATCTGCAGCAGTCCCAACGAAGACGAAGAAGAAGCTCAAGTTGACTGGACCGGAAGCGACTTCTGCATTGAGTTCGGAGCACCGCATCCTGTTCCGCAAACCGCTGCGGTCGCGTTTGCCAACGAGGCCGACGCTGCCCGTGCACATTGGCAAGAGCAAAGGAGGACTGCGGTCGCAGTTCTAGAGACGACACAACGAATACGACACAGCGAATGCGACACACCTACACAGACACAGACACACACACACGTGTGCAGGTGTGTGTAGTGTCCAGAAGGTCGTACCCGTTTGGCGGAGTGGTGTGAAGGAAGTGATGGTGGATGGGGGTCACGGTTCATTACGGGCAGCAGCGGTTCTACCTATTGCAGAGTGCGGTCGCTGAATTGGCTGTCGGAGCCCGCGCGCAGTCGCCGCACGTGGAGCAACTGCATCTTCCGCTGCCGCCGCTCAATGGACTCGCGGTGCTGGTCGAACGCCGGGACGCTGTAGTCCTGCAGCGACACGTAGGACGAGCCGCGCTGCGAGATCTCACTGGGTGCGACGCTGAGGAACGCGTCGAGCACAGTGCTGTTCCGCGTCGCGGGGTGGCGGATCGCGAGCGTGAGGATCTCTTGGAAGCGCAGTTTGCGCTGCTCGACGAGGCGCACGTCGTGGCGCTTGAAGAAGCTCCAGACGCCGGCACTGGGCAGCGCGGGGAACGTCACGGCGCTGTAGTTGGTCGACGACACGGGCGGACCACTTTTGGCGGCCGCGAACGCACTGTGGGGACTCAGTGGGATGTGGCGGTCGAGCGACAACGCGGCGGCAGTCGTCTGCTGCGCAGCTTCAACGGCCTTGCGGTGCGCTGTTTGCTGCTGCTGGTAGGCGATGACGAGGCGGTGGAGCTCTGTGTAGAGGTTCTTGAACGCCCGGAAGCGCCGGCGGATCGTGTACGTCGAGAGGAACCCGTCGGGGCCTTTGATGTCGACGTGGTACATGACAACGCCCTGGTTGTTGACCGAGTGGTGGGTCACGGCAATGGCCACGCCCTGGTACGACGGGTGGAAGGCGGCCGTCGGCGTCGGCGCTGCCTCGAGCTCTTCGTCGACGTTCCAGAGGTTGACGCCATCGAAGCCGCTCGTTTCGCTCGTGCAGCTGCTGTCGTGGCGCAGGTAGAGGTCAGCAGCTGCAGCGGTGCTGTTGTTGTTGCTGCTGCCTTTGGTGGCGTGCAGGTGGTCGAGTGCCGCGAGGCTATTGCGTTTGGCAGTGGCCGGCAAGTGCTGGTGAGATGAGGAGCTCACGTGGTCAAAGATGACGGGTTCGCTGTAGCGAAAGCCGTAGAAGGGAGTGGAGGACGGAGAGGGCGAAGGAGGCGCTGGCGTGGGCGCGACAATGCGCATGGGGACGAGCGGAGCGGAGTGGAGTGAAGCGCAGCGGGCAAATGGGCAAATGGGCGAAGGACGTCCGACAGCGGCGAGCGACTGCCGAAGTGGATGGAGAAGCAGCTGGCGCACGGGCAAATCGACGCGCGTGTGCGGGAAAGCGAATGTTTTTTTAACGTGCAGTTTGCCTACGATGGCCGTCGCGGGCCGTCGGCGGCTTTTCGGCTTTGTCAATGGACTGTGCCGTCAGTGGAGTGGGTCGGCGACTGAACGTTTTGAAGGAGTGGAGAGCAAGTGGCGGCGCGAAATGACTGGCACAGAGCGCGTTGTGGCCGAAGCTGAAGTTTGCATTGCACGCGTCTTTTTGGCGCGGACTGTCGACGGTGGCGGTCGTTGTTAAGGGGCAGAAGGCGCGCGCGCTCCCTCTCTCTCTCCCGCGTCCGTCCGTGTCTCTCTTCGACATGCAGTAGGGGAACTCAGGTCCGTGACCACCATCAGGTGTGAAACAGCTGGAGACGACTGACTCGAGTGCTTTTGTGTGTGTGTGTGGCGGACAGGGGACAGGCGATGGGGTTTGCTATGGAAAAAGTGGTCGAGTGGCTGTTTTGAGAGAAGAAGCGCTGGGGGGGGAAGGGGGCGGACTGCTGACCGTCGACATGGCGCTGGACGTCGTCACACGTCTCTGCTCTCGGACGTCCACTGTCGTTTTTCTTTTGGTGGCTCGACGGCCACTCGACGCTCGAGCAGAGCCCATCGTTGCGTCTGCCAGCTACGGCGTTCCTACAGCACTCTTTGCTCCGTTTTTATCGATTACTTGAACGGGTAGTGACGTCATACGCCGTTTGTTTAGCTCTTGATACATCTCATGGCCGCTACTCTCTTTACGGCGTCGAGTGGCGTCGGATCCGGTGCCGTTTAGCGATATCGATCGACTGCACTGCTGATAGATAGAAAGAGAGAAACTTGTGGTCGATGTTCGCTGTCAGCAGCAAGCGATTGTCCTCATCGCATCGGTTCGTAGCTACTCGCAGGAGGACTGAACTGGGCGATGGCCCGTTTAGTGACCTCGTGGCAGCTATCAACGCGACGCTGACACGTTGTCCACCTTCTCGACACGACGGTATGAGCGCAAAAGAGCCACAAGAAGGAGAGAAGGAGAGAGAACAACGAAGGCAGACTGCTGACGGCCGATGGATTGTCGACAATTGCTATTCGATCGCAATCCGCGACAAGACTGCAATAAAGAGGTTCGAGCACTGAGCGTCGTCACTCGTGATGAATTACATCCAGCGCACGGACCGATTGGTCACTAGAAGAGGTAACTTGAGGTCGTAGGAGGAATATCAAACGATGACGACGGAGATGCAGCACGTGATGACGGCAGCGGTCCGCTCGTCGGGTCGGAACAGGGGGCAAACGTCCTGTCGCGCAAGAAGAGCTGGAGCCGATGAAGGGCTTCTCACAGCTCAAGATGCAGGTCGTGGCCGCCCACATTCGTGAGACAGCATCGCGTGAGAAACACTGCAGTCTCTGACATGCACAGCTGTCACGTGAGTGCACTGCATAACACACACTGAACGTAAACATGAGCACAGTGTCGCAAGGTGAGCAACGCATGCGGCAACGATCGGTCAGAGGTTGGGCTTTTGGGACATCGACGACCGTCGAGGAAGCAACAAGCGCAGATGGCATTGTCCATAGTGTAGACGCGACAGAAGCTGAAGGTGCTGTTGACACGAAGCAAAGAGCGTTCGATCACGTTTGACGCAAGAGCGCGTGCTGAAAGAGAAGCGAACAGTGCCGTCGACTGCGCTCGCATTCAATCGCACGCTCTCGCTCTCTTCTCTCTCAGTCCATCGCTATGACGTCTTCACCGATCCACTTTATTCGTGAGTTCAGTTCAGTTGGCACTGGACAGCAGCGAAAATGCCACCTGCCATCGCGTCGACGGCTTACTGCGACGTGCCTACGCACACAGCGACTGTCGATCTCCTTTTTTCAGCCCTCGGCGCGCACCGATCGGACCCGCACACAAACGTTACCGAACGCCGACACATCCGTACAGAACAGCTCGCAAATTTTGGACACGCCTATCGCGGGACGAGCAGCACAGAGATGTGGCCATGCACCCAGCTTTTACCTCTCGCCCGAGATTGTCTGTAACATGGATCACCCCGAGCGGTGCATAGACCATCTCGCAAACGACGTCGTCGGTCGGAAGCTGTTCCGTTTCGCGCGCGCGGACTTGATGCAGACCCACACGCTGTCGAGTTATAAACACTGTCCAGAGCTGTGTGGGCTGTGTGACCTCAAGTCGCAGCTCGTTGTCGTCGTCGTCGTCGTCGAAGCGTAGGACAAAATGTTTGCACGCGGTAGCTGCACAACAGTACGCCATGTTCAAAAGATACTGTACTCCACGTACATCCTTCCATTCATACGATCGCATGGCCACGATGACACGCAGGAAGACAGACATCTGTATCCATCGATGTTGCCGGTCCCCCCCCCCACGACGTTGACACGGTCGAAAATTTGAACGACTCGTGACGGCATCAAGACGTCTGGTCGCTCACAACTGTTGGTCGCTCGTCCGACGTAAACTTGTAGCGGAATGGGTGGCTCCCATGCACGACGTGCACCGACGCTCTGGCTCTCTTTTTCTCGTCCGTTCTCTTTCCGAGCTTGAAAGGGGATTAGTATCAGCAGTAGGCCCACCAACTGCAAGTTTACGATACTTGTCGATCCGGTGTGCAGATGGGTTTGCCAATTTAGCAGGTGCGGAGCACTGGCCGCCCCGTATGACCTCGAAAGGAATGTCATACGGCTGATGGAGCCCACCCGTGTCGATCTCTACGTTGCAATATTTCACTGCTTGGTCGCTAGCGCTCTCGCATCGCTTGGCATCGTTTGTCGTCGTCGTCTACGATCCAAAGGAGACCGACCACCTCATCGACTGGTCGTTTCCTGGATATTCTGTAGCGTGCAAAGGATTGTAAGTGCCTTGTCGTCGTCTGCAATATGTCGTGGGAAAAAAGCGAACGCGGCTCCGTTGCAGGCGCTAGCGACAGAGTCATCAAACGCTGTAGAGCGGCCGTTTCCGGACACTAGAGCCGTCGAAAGTCTCGACGTGCGCATCTGTGGCTGGGCGAACGACTTGTGCCGCTGTATCTGCTTTCCTGCTGCTGTTGCTGACAAGAAACGCTTGATGAGGCACATCAGGGAGTCAGTGCATGCGACAGCTTGCACGTGCGGCACAAGTCAAGCAGCATGGCTTGACATGTCGCGCTGGGCCAAGTCGGTCCGTCCGTCCGTCCGTCGCACACTGAAAACCCATGCGAAACGGGCAAAAGCAGTGGCACCGAGGCCAGTCGGGAGGCAGCTCTGCGGCGCGGTGGAGCTGCTCGATCGTCGCCTCGCAGAAACGATCTGGCCACGACATCACGCACACTCGTTCGCATTCGACCCGTCTGCCTCAAGTGAATCGCGTGCGTAAAGAGGGCACTCCTCCGTTTTTTTTTCACGGTGTCGCTGCTGATATCTGGTGACCAGTCCATCGTTTGTTCTTCGGTACGAACGAGTCGGGTGCGACGCCAAGTTCTCGACGATCGCGCTAGTGCCTCTTTTGTTGGTCGGAGGGTGAGACGACTGAGTCGTTGCCGTGGCAAAGAACGAGTCGCTCGGGCGCGTTGCAGTAGTGGGAGAACGTGACAGCGCGACGGCCAAACAGACAGACAGATAGATAGATAGACAGACAGATAGATAGATAGACAGATAGATAGATAGATGGACAGACAGCTCGAAAGCATGAGACGCGCGAACGTGAAAGCTGCCCAAAATTTGCAGAAGTGGCGCCAGCCGAGCAGACGTCGAGGTACGGACTCGCTCCGTCCATATCTCGTGCCGACTTGTAACAAAGGAGCGACAAAAGGGCTGGCAAAGAAGTGGACGAGCTGCGTCAGGTCTTGTGCTCAGATAGGAACCGGTAAGACGAGAGTTGAGACAGACGCAGCGTTTCGTGAGTGTGCGTGGGGGACGGGTTCTTCTGGAGCGTAAAACGCCACATTCGTTGCCAGTGCATTGACGCGCGTCATTGCCTTCAGCCAAAGATGATTCACACACGTCCAACTAGCGCCATCGCACTCGTTCGCTGCTCCGATCCTCGGTCTGCAATCGTCGGCGGACATGTTGTCAGTGTGATCAGATACCAGTGTTTCCATGAGCTCATTCTGCCTTCCCCGCCACCGACTCGTTCCCCACAGCGCTCGCTTCCTCGCGCTTTGCCAACCACTAGCGGGTCAAGCATAAACTAGCCACACCGCGAAAAATCCACGGATAATCGAGAGCAGTCGTGTCCTTCGTCCTCCGCATACTCTCTCGCTCTCGCTCTCTCTCTCTCTCTCTCTCTCTCGCGCGCGGCGTTTGGTTCGAATTTTCGAAAGATCGGTCGGTATGCCTGGAATAGATGCCGCCGGGTATGATGCAATCAGGACGTCGCTCAGGGCCACTCGACCGTTCTTTTCCTCTTGTTATCACTATGCGCAACGGCAGAGGCTCGTGGCAGCGGTGTACCAAAGAAGCGTAGAAACGTAAACCACGTGACATGGTCACGTCGTATTGAAAAGGCGATGTGAAGGCCGTGGAGGGAAGCGGACCGTGCCGTTAGTTGACAGGGGACCACACAGAGGCCATTAAACGATCAACAGAGTCAACAATAAATGGTCGTCGAGCGCTTGTAGCGTGCCAGCACTCTGCCGACGTCCGTATAGCCCCATCTTTTTATCGATAGATACGCCACAAAGTGGTCGTGCAAACAGCTGGCGGGCAAGCGGAAGCGAAGCGTCGCTGGAAATGAGCGACTTGACCAGCGCCATGAAAGAAGTTGGAATAAAAAAACAAGGCTAATGATCATGGGAATACTGATAATACTGATAATAATGCGCCTCCTTTTCGGCGTCGGGCCTACTAAAAACCGCTCTGGCTCGGCCGCCGTCCAAGCAGTCAGTCCCCTTTTGCTACTGAAACCAAATGAAAAGGCGACGGTTTAGGCCGCTCGTTTGGCCTCCCTCCCCCGCCTGCCCCCACACAGAGACGCCCGTTCTTGAAACGGGGTTTAACAAGCTTAAAGACGGGGGGATGTGCAGCTTCCCTCGCCAGCTGCCTCGCGCTGCTGTTCCCTGTAGACTCAAGTCAGAACTCACAACGCTATTTGCCTCGTGTCCGTCATGACTGAGGCCATTTCCATCTCCCGGGGCCAGCAGCTCGAAGCAGCGGTCGAGCACTTGCCCGACTGGTACTTTGCAGCCCTGAAACACCCCCCGTCTTCGTCCCCTTCGTCCTCCTCTTCGCCCTCGTCGTCGTCCTCACGCTCTGCGTCCCCTTTCAAACGAACCACCGCCACACTCACTCACGTGGACTCCCTCAGCTCTCTTGACGTCCTCCACGCGACGCTCAATGCCGTCTGCGAGACGGACGATAAGCCCCAACCGCTGGACGAAGACGACGTGCGAGACGACGGCCTCCCGCACGAGCCGTCGTCGAATGCCACGATCTGCTGCCTCGACGACGAGCTCGAGCTCAGCGAACTCGCGCTCGTGGGTCGGGCGCCCGAGTCGCCCGTGCCGTCCCACGCGCCACCACCACCACCAGCCGCAGGAGCTCCAGTTGACACAGAGTCGAGACGAGGAAGTGGGTGCGTCGAGTCCCCGCGAGTCGACGACCGCGTCGGCCGAGAGCGCGACCGCAGACCTCGTGGTCTCGGGCTTTTCCATGCGCGGGCGCGAGAAGCGCGTGCTGTACCACATTGACGTGGTCGACCACGACGCGCCGTTGCAAACCTATACCATCCGGCGGAGCTACTCGGACTTTAAAGAGCTCTACACGCAGCTATGCGACATTCTCGCGAACCGGCAATCTTATTACCGCAATCGAGCCAGTTCGCGTCTGGCACGAGGAATGCCGTCGGCCACATCAACGGACGCGCCACGCGCGACAAGAAGGTCTGGGCGGTCGATGACGACGACGACGATGCAGGAGGAGCTGCTCGAGCAGTCGATCATGGCGTTCGCGTTGCCGCCGTTGCCCCACGCGGGGTTCCTCACGTACTGGAAACGACACGACCGATCGCACGTGCAGTCGCGATGCGACCGCTTCCAAGAGCTCTTGCAGGCCGTGCAACGCATGACGTTCCTGCGCGAGTCGTTCGCCATGCGCAAGTTTCTGAGCGTCGCGCCCTGTGCCATCCGAGATCGCGGCTCGTCGTACGTCTCGCTCTGCGAGTACGGCGTGCCGACGCTGAACCCCGAAGAAGAGCAGCGCGAGCGGAAGCGACGAGCACAAAAGTATCGTCGCAATAGCACTGCTAGTAACCAGTCGACACGGATCGTCGAGTATTGATCGTTGTGTCGTATAACAGGTCGTTGTTTGGTTTACACAAGTGCTCGTGTGTGTGTGTATGTGTGTCAGTCTGTGTGTTTGTAATGTAAATTGGATTGAGGATCGAGTGGGGTATAAGTAGTGATCGGCGCACGTCGCAGAAGTGCGCTGGGCATATATAAATGTGTGTGTCAAGAGGTCAGGTGTCCGTTGTGTGGAGAGGAAGAAGAACAGCCGTTAGTCGAATTGATGCAAGTGCTTATTATGCGTCTTTTGGCTCGAGAGTTGACATGGCAACTTAACGGAGAAATGGAACGCCAGTGTGCCCATATGTAGAAAAAAAGGGGTACATTTCTCGACATGTGTAGTCGTGCGAAATGACTGGGCACGTGCACTTGTAGTTGTGTACCCATCCGACGAAATGCAGATGACCGAGTTGTCAAAAGGCCGATACAGCTGATTGACAAACCTGAGCGCAAAACTTTTGCACCGATCAAAATTAAATGTCGTGATGCTTTTGCTTCAATCACGTAATGAGATGTGCAGGTTCATTGATGTATTTTACGTCGCTAACTTCAAGTTTGTCGAAAGCGATGTTGAAGCTTGGAAAATCCATCAAAACTACGGCAGTTGATAAGGGGACGGACGTTCAACTGCTTCCTCTCTTCATGAGCCGTTTTTTTCGGTACCCATAGACACGCGAATCTCCTGCACTTGGTTTTAAATGTTCTCGTCTCGACTGGATACTTTTTGCTGCCTGTACAAGATATCTGGTGCAAAAATGGTCATCGAGCAACGCCGTGGACGTGGCGTCCGCAATCTGTTCGAGTTGCAACTCGTACCCGCTCGAATGCTCCTCTCATTGAAGCCCCATCATGGCGACCTGCACCTGATGTCTCGCTCTTTCGAACCTCTGTTCGCGTCATGTCAGTGCGGGCATCTCTTGTTCGTTTTAGTTTGCAGTTGGCGCTTCGGTGCCACCAGTTGCTACATCAATGGCGCGCAAATGCTCGTCGTCCATGCGTTCGCAGACCGTAAGCTGCAATGAATGGCTTTCCTCGTCTTGCTGTGGTACGGTCCACGCATTGGCAGGTGGGCATCTGCCAATGAGTGCTGCCTGCCTGTCAGACTGGCAGGATAAAATCCAGTTGTATTACGCCACGGAGCTCCTCGATCTGTGAGACATTCCGCTACACCACCTGATTCCGTCAATTGATCCGAGAAGTAGGTACAAAACCTCGAGAGATTATTTATTGACTCGACACACACGAGCACATCTGCGGAAAGACTGGAAAGCGTACTTGATCGAAGCATCTCAAAGGCTGCATCTGATGGCAAAGGTTGTACCAGACGCACTGTGAGTTGAGTTCGCCCTTTGGGTCAGATGGCTTGCACGAGATAGCACAGTGTGACACTTGCAGCGCAGCGAGTGCACCCAACTGATGGTGGTCACGCTTTATTCAGCACGCCATGTTCGGTGTCATCCGTTCGGTGTGTGGATTTCTCATGCACTGCCTCCTACTTTCGAGCCGAGTAGCTCCATGTGGGAAGTGGCACCGCACCTTACGTTTGCAGTGACTGTTATATCATTCGAACCTGCGCATCTCCTACTACTCAGCTGCAGCTTTGCGCAGTGGGTGCACGTCCGGTCGCTGAAGCGATAGACCGATGTGCAGGTGCCGAGCAACAACCAGCTCACGTGTTGCCGTATCACTGTAGCCATCTTCAGTGTAGCCATCTTCAGTGTAGCCATCTCCACACCCCCGTCGTCACGCGCGTCTCTTTTCTACTCGCAAAGCGCTCGGTGCGTCAACTCAGATGCGCGCTCGGTCCCTGTCAAAGTCGATGCTCGTCCACTGAACGCGCGTGCGCGCGCCCCCTGTTTTTTTCCACCGCAACTCGTTGTTGTTAATTTCCCTTGCCAGCCCCAACCCCAGGGAAACCCCCCCCCCCTCCGCGCGCTGCTCGACGTGCGGCAACGTGCACTTTCTCGGACCATCACTCTCTGTGCGCAGTATGGAAGGCGCGCGCGTGTACGTTCCCGACGAGAAGTTTGTATGGGTCCCAGCGACGGTCGTGTCCGTCACGGACTGCGGCAACGTCTTCCGCGTCCGCGTACAGCCGCCGCGTCTCGACGGCAACGACGACGACGACGCGGACGCGCCCCTTGACGAGCGCACGATCGACCTCACGGACGACGGTATGCCCGACTCGCTGCCGCTCCAGAACCTCCGCGCCGACGCAACGGGCGCCGAAGACATGTGCGCGCTCGGCCACCTGCACGAGCCCGCGATCGTCTACAACGTGCGCGCGCGCTTCTTTGCGCACGAGCCGTACACGTACACGGGCAAGATCGTCGTGGCGCTGAACCCGTACCAGTGGCTCAAAGCGCTCTACTCGCGCGAGCTCCGCGACCTCTACACGGCGCGCCCGTGGGACGCCATGCCGCCGCACGTGTACGCGACGAGCGCCGAGGCCTTCCGCCACATGCAGCAGCACCGGCTGCCGCAGAGCATCCTCGTGAGCGGCGAGTCGGGCGCGGGGAAGACCGAGACGGTCAAGATCCTCATGGAGCACCTCGCGAGCATCTCGATGGCGACCGCCAAGCGCCTGCCGCCCCGCGCGCGCAGCGAAGCGCTTGTGGTCGACAAAGTGCTCAAGAGCAATCCGCTGCTCGAGGCGTTTGGTAACGCAAAGACCACGCGCAACGACAACTCGAGTCGCTTTGGCAAGTTCACGCAGCTCCAGTTCAACAGCGACGCGTGTCTCGTGGGCGCCGAGTGCCGACACTATCTGCTGGAAAAGTCGCGCGTCGTGGCGCAGGCGCCTGGCGAGCGGAATTACCACATTTTCTACCAGTTGGTGAGCGCGCGCGAGACGGCGTTGGGCTTTGACGCGCGCACGTCGGCCGCGGCGTTCCGGTTCTTGCAGGACGAGCCGCTCACGGTCGACGGCATGACAGACGTCGAGCGGTACCAAGTGACGCGGGACGCGCTCACGACGATTGGCGTGAGCGCCACGGAGCAGACGGACCTGTTTAGCGCGCTGTGCGGGATCCTGCGCCTCGGGCAGCTTGACTTTGTCCCGCTCGACTCGAACAAGGACGACGCGAGTCAAGCGGTCGCGTTTGCTGCGTCGTCGGCCGCGGTCACGGACAAGCAGATTGAGCAGCAGAAGATGGAGATGGAGCAGTGTGCGACGCTCTTGGGTGTGGACATGGCCGCGCTGGGCGCGCAGCTTTGCAGTCGCACGGTCAAAGCACGACAGGAAGTGTACTGCGTGCCGCTGTCGGCGCACCAGGCTGGCAACAATCGCGACGCGCTGGCAAAAGAGATTTACGCGCGCGTGTTTGGCTACTTGGTACGTCGCGTGAACCACAGCATTTCGAACGCGACAGCGTTCACGCCGTCGTACTTGCACATTGATTTGCTGGACATTTTTGGCTTTGAGTCGTTTGGCCACAATAGTTTTGAGCAGTTTTGCATCAACTTTGCCAACGAGAAGCTGCAGCAAAAGTTCACAATGGACGTATTCAAGACCGTGCAGGAAGAGTACGAGCAAGAGGGCGTGGCGTGGGAGTTTGTCAAGTACCGAGACAATCAGGACATGCTCGACCTGTTGGAGAACTCGATGGGCGTCTTGGCGCTCTTGAATGAAGAGTGTGTTCGTCCGATGGGCAGCGATCTGTCGTTTGTGTCCAAGCTGGTGTCGTTGCGTGAGTCGCATCCGCGCCTCGAACGAGCTCGTCTAAGCCAAATGCACTTTTTGCTTCATCACTATGCGAGTCCTGTGACGTACGACGCAAAAGGCTTTGTCGAAAAGAACAAAGACTCGCTCCAGACGGATTTGCTTGAGCTATTGGGCACGAGCTCGAACGGATTGATGTCGATGGTATTCGGTGACGACGATAGCGCGCCATTTCTTGCCGACTCCGAGTTGGCTATGCATACTGCAACAATGATGGAAACAGGACGGCGTGGTACAGTCAGTCGGAAGACGTCTACTTTCATGCAAGAGACTGTAAGCTACAAGTTCAAGGCACAACTGTCGCTACTAATGAGCGACATCTCGAGCACTGAGGTGCACTACGTGCGCTGCATAAAACCCAATTCGCAAAAGAGCCCCGACATCTATGAAATTGATTCGGTCGTGAACCAGCTTCGCTGCGCAGGTGTCGTGGAAGCCATTCGCATTACACGCGCGGCATTCCCGAACAAGATGGCACATGAAAAGTTTCTCCGCCGTTTTGTGATGATGAGAAACACGAAAACGCCTGCTTCAGTGTCCACAACTGTTACTGAGGCATGTGAAGTGCTTGCTAAGGAATTGCTTCGTGGTGAGGATTTCGTTCGAAAGCACAAAGACAATGAAGAATCCACGACTCCTGATTTCGTCGTCGGAAAAAGCCTGGTCTTTTTTGGCAAGGATGTGCTGGAGTTTCTGGAGCACAGACGCACGACGTTTGTACACGATCGAGCAGTCGTGATTCAGCAAAACGCGCGTCGATGGTTGGCACAACGAAGAGTCAAAAAGGTTCGCGCTATGATTACTAAACTCCAGGCAAGTTATCGCTGCCAGGTGCAGCGTCGTGCGTTTCTTGAGAAGCGGAGAAAGAGTGTGATTGTGCAGAGCGTGTGGCGCGGTGTGCGCTCGCGGCAGCGTGTGTATCTGTTGATGAAGGAAAATAGCGCAGTCAGGATCCAAAGTGCGTATCGCAAGCATCTCGCGGAGCAGAGATATACGAAGCTTCGCAATGCCACCATCAAGATTCAGTGCCTGCTGAAGATGAGGAAACAAGTCAACAAGTATCGCAAGCTTCTGTCTGAACGGAAGGAACACGATGCGATGGAGACTGAGGTAGATCTGTTGAAGCACCGTCTCGAGGACGAAAAGCGTGCTCGCCTGGAAATTGAAGCGGAGAACTCGTCGTTGCAGCAAAAGCTGAAGGAGGTTCGGAATTCTTCTGGGCTTAGTGGCAGCAGCAGCGCTTGTGAGGGTGAAGCGCCGCACGCCTATCAAAGCAGCGCCCGGTCCGGGAAAATCGACCGAGAGTCGATGGATGATAACAAACTGCTCGACGATTCTACGCGCATGATTGACTACCTTCGAAAGGAAGTCACAAAGGGCCGTGAGCTTGTTCAGACGTTGTCCCACGAGAATGAAAACCTGAAGGCTGAGAACAAGAAAATCAAGGATGCGTATACAGCTGCTGGTGCATCATTTGCTGCGCTGAATCAGCACAATAAGCGCCAGTCAAAAGCAAATCTGCGACTCATGAGTACACATGCTGCTCTGATAAAGTCTCAGGAGGAAAAGATGAAGCGGTACAAGAAACAGGTAGCCGAGTTGAAGGAAGATCTGTTGATGCAACGCTCTGTGTATTCTGCAGAGCTGAAAGCCCGTGTGCAGCAGCAAGACGTGATCATCGAGATCATCAACCTCGCAAAGTCCGGTGGCACTTCGCAGGACCTATTGGAGCGCATGCGATCGATGGCCGTGGACACAAAGCCCTCGCTTGACAACGGCCAGCGTAGTGGCAGCAACGACATTCGCCGTTCCTCGTAAGTCAATTGCTCTTCCGATGTCGTTTACCTGTGGTTGTGCGTTCTCAGCTAAATTGCGTTGCTGTTCTCAGGATCGCCAGCAATGTGGCTAAGGTGAGTGAATACCACGAAAAGCGGTCGGACGCGACAACTTCGATCGGGTCCATGCCTCTGTCCGCGTCTCAGAACTCGCACACGTCCCGCATCGAGCGTCGCGCCACCCTCGATACGATCATGAATGAATCAGTGCCACCACCCCACATAGAGTGTATGAGTCCTCCTGACCGCGGAAGCCTTCATCGCAACAGCCTCAGCGCGGAAGATGGTCATCGGAAATCGCGACTAGGAGGCATGTTTAAGAAAATGTTCAAGAAGGACGAATAATCTGGTGGATGTGATGGGGACAGCAGGCAGTGCTGGGTGGGTACGTGCGAAAAGGAGTCTGTGAGCTTCGGACGTGCACTGGAAGCACAAGAAAGACGGCAAAGGTGGACATTTGTGAGTACGGCTGTGTCGATTGTTACCAGTTAGCAGGTACGTGCTTGTGTGAGAAGAAGAAGAAGGATATAGAGAAAGTTATGCAGCTTTTGTTTCCGTGATGCGGCTACACACTACGGATACGTAAGCTGCATAGTGTTGGATGCAACATCAATGACGATCGCTTCAGACGACTGTGAATATACAAGGAATAAAGGGTTTAGATATTGGAATGCCACCATCATCTGTTCGCAAGTAGAAATGTATTCTTGTTTAAAAGTCGTGTCTGCATTACGAGATATCGTAGCAATAATTGTAGGGAATTGATGTCCGCACACCCACTTATGTTAACAAGTTGGTGCTGCGTTCAGCATCGGCCTACGTCGAGTGGGAATATGCGCGTTGGGACAATGCAGGTTCAACTGGCGGACGACAATGTTATCACAGATGGTCGGGACACCAAGGTTGCACTTGTAGGAACTTCCCGATACGGAGATCTAGAAGCTAGTATATATACATGTTCAAAGTACTACAACAAGTAGGTGAGACCGACAGTGAAAGCTAAACGATGATTCACTCTCCATTTTGTGCTGCAGAAGACAAGCGGGTAACTGAGTGTTAAAATTTTGACGATTTCAACACCTGTCGTAATGGTAGTCATAAAACACGCATCATTGATTGGTTGACAGCGTTCGGACAAACACTTGGCAAGACTCTTCGTCCGTTTTTTAGACCAAGTCTTAATGTCCCTCTTTTACCTTAATGCTTAGCCGAAACCATTCTGCTATAACGTTCCTGATTCCAACCTCTTTGCCTTTTCAACAGAAGTTGTGTCAAAACGTTGCAAAGTGAAGTTGGTAGATCGATGAGAACTGCTTTGGCGTGGGTGTATTCACGACGACATACATATGTCGGTTCTTTTGTGCTTGCCGCACAAACATCCGTGTCCACGTGTATCGATGGTGCATCACACGCAATAGAAGAGTGAAACACTGCTAACAGACTGAGCCGGTGTGCGTAGATCACAATTACAAGTGCACAGCAGATCTTGCAGCAGTGTCATGGGAGGGACACCTGTCTTATCCACAGCGCCAGCACATGCAACGTCGATCGAGAGGAGATTGGGTGCGCAAACACGCCTATGAACACGTCAATTTTACGCTACACCAGACTCTGTTTAGCAATAGTTTGAGCTGTATAACGAAAGCTTGGCATGATCCAAACTGTTATTAGAAGCGTCGCAATAGACAATTGCAAGACCGCACTTCCCTGTACACCTTGCTGAATGCTCTAACAACAAAGAAATATTACCACAGGGTTTGTCAAGGTGAAAACAGGATTCTTTGATGTTTGTTTTGTGCAGACTGTCAGAGTCAATTAGTGATGAGCATTTTGTCTTACAAACAATACATTCTTTGTAGAACATGTTGGCGATGTGTAAGTAAATCAGTTGTACTGTCATTCATACACACGCACACCTGTTTGGCATTTCGTTCCTCTGACCGTCTTCGATAGAAGATACCAACTGGAATGGTGGTACACGATTGTGGTACACCACGGTGTAGGTACGTGTACCGTGTGGTGTACCAACCACATAAATCAGTGTCGTTTCAATTGTGAAATACACGTTTCAGGTTATACTTTGGTAGAAAGTAAACCTTTTCATCTGGAAATCAAGGGGGGTAGCTTCTGCGTATTAAGAAGTAAATATCCACCAGATCTCCTTTTGATCAGATAAAGACACGTTGTAGCAGAGCTACACAGCTCCTTAAGTCAGTGGAAGACTTTAACGCTCAACGAGCAACTTGAGCCTCAATAAACCCCACTCAGAGAGTCAACAGCTCAGAGAGCTTAAGGTTTAGTTCAGACAAATCGACTTAAAGAGTCAACAAGCTCATAGAGCTTACGTTTCCTGTTCCAGAGGACCAAACGATTCAGAGAATCACAGCACATAGTGCACTAGGAGTAGTTGCCTTAACAAGGCGTTGCTAGACTCCTTGAACGATCACAAGACGCCTCAAAGAGGCACGTGTCTATCGGATCAAAATGGGAACTGAACTTTATTTCTTCTTTTAACCTAAAAGAACACCTTAGAACAACGTTATTAATCTACTCGCTAATGTCCTAAATAAAACCTCTCAAAAGATCTCGTAATCAATGGTTGACAGACATCAGTCTTCAACAATTGATACTGTGGTCTAATATCACTTTAAAGGGGATCCCATCCCTTGTGTGCACCACACCTATTGTCGAATACCAGTCGACGTGTAACCCCGTTACATACGTGCCATCCTAATGCATCTTTGTTCGTGCTTGAGGGTTTGCAAGCTTTGTTAAGTCATTAACCCTCTTGCAGATTATGCTGTGAATTTATTGAATCAGATGAGTCCCTTGACCGAGATCTAGTAGCTCACTAATCTGTGTCGACTCGTTCAGTCGTTCTTTTAAAACTACAAGACTCGTAGATTCGCTGTTGTTAAAACGTGTCGACTCGTAGATTCGCTGTTGTTAAAACGTGTCGACTCATAGATTCGCTGTTCGTATAACAAACTAATTGCTCCTTGAGCGTAAAACCTCCCTATGGCAAGTAGTTAATAATAACTCCGCTACATTAACTACTACTACTACTACTACTACTACTACTACTACTACTACTACTACTACTACTACTACTACTACTACTACTACTACTACTACTACTACTACTACTACTACTACTACTACTACTACTACTACTACTACTACTACTACTACTACTACTACTACTACTACTACTACTACTACTACTACTACTACTACTACTACTACTACTACTACTACTACTACTACTACTACTACTACTACTACTACTACTACTATTTCCGCACGGGGATATGTGGTGGAGTGGTAATCACAAATTACCTGTGGTCCCGACTCTCCACTGGCGCCTGGACGGCCGACCAACGGACGGGGTTCCCTGATTCCGTGCTCTGTGTCTTCTTGCTCCCCTTGTGTGTCCGTCGGTGGTGCGGGTTGCGCTCTTCTTGGTGGACTTGAGCTGAAGCTGAACTTGACCGTTTTGGGGATAGGGGTTGATTGGGCGGAAATTCTTCACCCGGTCAAACATGGGGTGGATCGAGTGGAAATTCTTCACTCGATCGCAAGTACACTTGGGCGCTCCCCCAGAGTCACCTGTATCCAAAGGTGATGCTTTACCGCGAGCCTTCTGACCGCTAGAGCCAACTCGCGATCTTGAATCTGAACCGTTAGGTTCCCTGCATCCGATCGCAATTGGGGGGGGGTGAGAAAGGATGTTACGCCTGGCCGAAAAATTCAAAGGCGAAGTTTGTATAGACACAGGTCGCTCTCTATTTAATGGGAGGCCAACTTTTCTGCTCAGGAGAAGTCGACGAGTGCCTTTCGCTGCAAATTCAATTCTGTCTAATGTCAACCAATCAAATTCAAAACCTATAACTATGCCTATCTGTTCGCTAGATCACTGTTGCGTATCGCCTGTCAATATAATTAAACTCGTGCATCATGTGGTCCACAGCAGATACTCGGGCGGCGGATCGCTCCATAGTGGATCGCTAGGTGGTGGATCGATCGGGGGTGGATCGCTTGGGTAGTAAATTGCGGTATGTGATCCACATCAATTTTGTGTCCACACAATTATGTGTCCACGCAATCAAGCATTTCACACCCAGGGTGGATCGTGACCAATCTCTCGAGTCTCTGATCGGTCATTTACCGTCGGATCGCCGTTACTTTTGAGACCTCGTATATTTAATGATCTTGACGATCCACTCCCCCAGCTTGCTTCCATATTCCTCTATTCTACATTGTCGTTAGCGATCCAGTACATCAATTGATGTTCATCTCTTAAGCGATTTGACCCTCGTAACTTGGTGATCCAAGCTCTTGATCGCAGATCCTGGTCGGTCAGCCATCGATCCTTGACTATACTCTTTTTTGACCGATAGGTAAACTAATTCGCATAATTTCTACAGACATTTTTTGTCATTCAGTCGTTTGATTACATAATTCGTGCCAATGGATTTATCTCCGAGCGCACTAAACCAATCAAATCGATCTTGCACTTAATGCGGTAGGCGCGATACACACTTTCCATCATTTATCTTCTGCGCTTATTTACTAATACATTAATAAGTAATTTTCAAATATTACTTAGCATTTAACGTACGTAGTAGTCCACATTTCCACGTAGCAACAACAAATGAAATCCCGCAGTTGACAAACAGGACCATTTAAATTACATAAGTTGTGATTAATCATGTACATGCCTTTATCAATCTAATTTTTTGCACTAAAACGAAAGATATATTTTGCTGCGAGACAAAAAATTCGCTTGGCAAAACTGAGGTCGACGTGCTTATTTGCATACTTTATTTGGCAGACAATTTGGATGTAGGGAAGGTCATGTCAGCCACAAACATAGAACAGTACCTGGCGAATGCTATGCAATTGCATGAAAAAGGTGATCTTTTTTTGGGTTACCTAAAGAAAGGGTGGCTGAATTAAATATATAAGTCTCATCTGTGAATACATAACAATTTTCATCAACATCTGGGAATACAATGACTTTTCACATTGAAGAATGGGACGCAATGGTCAAGAGATAAATGCGAAATCTATTAATAAATAGCTTAAGCACTACATTTTTCGCTTGGTTTGGTTAAGTATTAATAATAGGAGACGCTATTTACTACTCACTTTTCACGAACCACCACTCACCCCATTTTACCAAAAAATCTGTATACTACTCTCGCGCTGTTAATGGCTAAATTTAAATTGATGGAACGATATATACTAGATGAAAATTTTGTACGCGAAGCTCCATCTCTTCCTCGAAAGTAGCCATGAACCAAATCGTTGTTTATAGTTTACTGTATTATAGTCGACTCTTCGCAAACGCTGTCATTTCCAGGTACTGCTATCAACGTTTACTAACTTTTAAAATCCTTCCATTCACCTTAAGAACTTAGATCAGTATAAGATGCATATGGAGTCTCAACGGTACTCGGCAAAGGTTTTTGACATCTTATCCTGTTGTGTCCTGCTTTCTTGTAGTTTCCGCATCGGCGTACATGCCGCAAAGAATTCTTTTCAACTACAAACTACGATAAATCCCGATGAGTAGAGCTCACCGATTAATGACCAAGCGATTTGTGACCAAGTACACCAACAGGACGCCCGCATCCATGCTAGATCGATGGATAAAATACCTCCTAGGCCGACAGCACATCGAGATGATCAAGTATAACTTGCTACCTGCATGAGGTTCCCTCTCATTTTCTGCTTATATGAGCTTTATTTTTTCACAATTGAGGTGGGTGCTACATGCATGTTTTCTTGTCGTAAAGGCTGCACAAACCACCAGTGAGAATTAAAATCTTCAAGAATTAGCACCCTTGACGTTCTGGATGGTATTTCTGCTGCTGCCTCCGCTACCTCTGATGTTTCTTGTCGGAACTTGTGCCTGCAAGGCACCCCAATGTTTGTAGTCAATTTATTGTAACATTCCAAATTGTTTTTTTTCATTGCTCTCCATGGATGTGCCGAGTCGCAATTTGTACTCTTAAATGAGAGTTTTAATGCTGCAATGATACCTTGCCGGTCACATGCAAAAACGATGATTGGAAGCCGAGACCTGTTGACGCCCGTTCCCGAACTATCTTCAGTCTGGTATTCACACACTGATTATCACAAGCAAGCTGACAGTCAATTAATACTGTCAGCAAATTCCCCGTCGGCACAGTTATTTTTGACTTGATTGCTCCATGTGCGCATTCAACAAGCAAAGTTGTTGTATAAACAAAATGCAGCGTAATACATATGAACGCTGCAACAAACCGGTCCTCTTATTGACGCCATTTTATTCCAAGATAAACCATGTCATGGTGATTTAAACTTTCTTTCATCCTAGTGAATTGTTGATTGCACGAAACTACCTTTTTCGATCGCACCAAGCTGTTTCAGTGCTCTTTCAGAATTTTATAGGCTTCGAAACCTGATGTATGTGCCGTGACGCCATAATTTTTTGAGCACATTCTTCAGTCATGAAACAGTAAGAAAAATTAAATTTTTGGTGGGTGGTCGTGACTACCACAATGTGCATCAAATGCAATCAAACACGGTTGGTTATGTACGTTAAGTCGATCAACCAAATCTTCCTGACGCTAAATCGGCGGCAAAATATGTCGGCGGAAGGTGAAGTAATTTCAGGTGCGTCATTTTTCATTGGACCCAAAATTGTGAAATGTTTCGTACACCAGATGGTCTACTAGTCCATCGAGTTGAGAAAGAAGCGAAGAAAGACTTGCTAGGATGCGATCCCGCTCTGCTTGCTTGACATGGTATTTATCTAAGAATTTATCTTTATACCACGTCGGCGCATTGCAGACACTTTTAGGGCAGGTTCCTGTCGATCAACTGCATCCTAAATTACTTATTTGAGTATGTCTTTAGTCAGCGCGCGAACTTGCGCATATACGGCTGGGTATCGTAAGGCTATGTAGTTGTGATCGTGAATGTCTAATTGAACTTACCAGTGAGTTTCTTGTTCACTCTGTCAAACCGCAAATTCGAACATTCAGCCTGTATTACGTCGTGATCGAACAAGCTTGCGTTGGTTCAATGCGGAGCTTGATGATTCTTTTGGTGTGCATGTACGCGCAATGTAACAGATTTGATTTCCCTACCTTTCGTTTTCCCGACTCGACTAGTGTGCAGAGCATTCACAATGTATCTTTCATCAACAGAAAGTGAATTTATAGCAGCACGCTTAATTGTACGACAAGCATAGGTGGTATTACAGAGTTAATTGTTTCTATCCATGCCGATTTAGGAGTGGTTTGAATGTTGGTGGTTGTGTAAGAAATTCTTGGTACCCGCAAGAGCAGTAATCGTGTGATCAATTCTTATTAAATTTGCCAATCACATTTTATGATATGGGGGGAGTGGTGGTTAGCAAAAAGTGAGCGGTGAATAGTGGACCCCTCAACGATAATTTGACAATTTGCCGTTTCATGTATACGTGCGAGATCATGTTAAACGTTCTTTTATTGCGCAATTCTAATCTAAAAATTTGAGGATAGCATTATAGTGCATATGGCTAGCTGGTATCAGTCATCAATCAAATTTTGATTCAGCGCAAACGACAACTTGCCGCGTCTACGAAAAGCGGCGCTATTTTATCAAATCGGCTAAGTTATGGTGCGTATTAATCCGTAGTCCAGATTATACGCAAAAGACGAATGATGTACGAAATGATGACTTAATTCAGCACGACGAAAGGGTCACTTGTCTGTAGATAGCATTTAAAGGACACCTATAAATCGCGATGCCGATGCGTATCGTGAAAACTTTATCTAACGATCATAGCTTATCGAATTTGGGTATGGAATGGTGCAAGAAGGATAACTGAGATTGAAATGATCCAGATTTACATACAGAAAAGGACACGGGGTTTAATTGTCAATATAAAATGAAAGGCGACTTTTTTTGGCATCAATATTATCTTGGAAAACCCATATGAAGATTAGTTAATTTCTAAGCAAGATACTTAACAGTTTTAGATCGATGTATAGTTACATGTCTACTTGTCAAATTTATATAAACGAGCAAATACGGCAGCGGCGTGGAATTTGTGTCAAGAGTCATGCAACATTTCATAGCATCAAACTTTAACATACTTGTTGTTTAGCATTATTTATCAATGTGTTGGAAGCATATATTGTCCTTTTCTGATCTTAATTATTTTGTCTGGCCTATGTCAACTATCGCCACAAGCTTTTCATGCTATGCTAAATGCGACGATGCACCACGTGCTATCTAAGTTCAAATTCTGTGATTCGATTCCAAACAAAGATTGATAGAGTGCTAATACACCGATTGTACTTGACCGAGTGTCAGTTTTGTCATTAACGGTAATGCAGGATTTCGTCCTGATGGCTCATTTGTTTTTTAAAAAAATGTAGTGTGGCAACATGCGAGCATCTTTAAAGAGCTAGTTGAGGCCTCGCAGACGATCTATGACGTGTTTGACATTGATAAAAGTGATTGTCTGCTTATCAATACGGCGATGCGTTCGAGTAAGCCTACCAGAATGTGTAGGCTTAACAAGTATTACATAATATAAATTACATGAAGAGCTGCATATGAAGCATTATTAAACGACCTAGAGTTATGCGCAACCGTGTGATTACGAGACTTTATAAAGATCAAGGTAGTTGAAGTGGACCTAACTCCGTAGCATGATCAATAGTAATCAGTAGACATTTGTTACTAATGTCAATATGTGACAAGCTTAGCTATTAGAAGCGTGATATTAAAAAAACGAGAATGAAAACATATACGACGCAAGAGCATGTTTGCGTAAGAACGATGTAATTCAAGATTTACGAGATCGATTGCAAAGCATCGGCACACATGACACCTATATAAGATTACGTATGCATAGCTCGTACATAAATTTTTAATTATCCCTTATCTTTGACAAAGAAATGTAGCTTTGCGTGGCTGCTGCAATGCCGGTGCGATCAAAGAGATTCACAGAATACATGTATATGGATCCCCGATTGAATTATTTAGGAATCGATCATCAAATCTTCGATGGCTTTCACTCCGTAATAAAAAAAGTAATAATTGATTTGTCTTGCTAAACCAAATAAATTAGATATAATAAATTATCTAAACATCTGCATGCATGTATACTCGCTACGTAAGGCGATTTTATAGTGTAATACCTATTTTTCCTACATATAGTTGTGTAATGAGCACATACTGATTTCAAATCAAAGATGTGCGCTGGTAATTACACGAAGTACATTATTTGAGAATTTGCATGCAAAAATTAGTGTAGAGACCTCGCAATTTGGATTAACGTAGGGAGCAGAGACTTTCATATAATTTTTTTAAAGGATTCACGTACAGAAGATGAAGCTTTTTATTAAGCCCCATCAGTATGCTTCATATACCATATAGTATAAATGCCGAGCTACGTCTGTTGCCCTCCTCACGTCCGACTGCTCTTAGTGGGAACTGGCGTTTTACCTGTATTATAGGCTTACTGTAATATATTTTAAACGGTTTGAAAACTATTGTGAATGAGGTAACAATACGTGCAATAAGTGTTACTGCATAAAATGGTAATCTTGATGCAATTTGGAGCAAAAAAACAATTTTGTACGACATATAAGCCAGGATTCAACATACAAGCAATGATACAGCTTGATCTAAAACTGTAAACTTAGTGCATGAAGTGCACTGTTATTCTATAGTAAGTTATGCAATCAAGATTTATTTGCAACATATGAAGTGAATTAATGTTCAAGGTAGTTTACTTAAGTATTTACGAATAAAGAGTAAATATGCGATGCAATATGACATGTAGTGATAGTGGGTATACGGAGTGTATTGTGCATGCATGTATGTTTATAGAATTTGGTATATGTACAAGAACGATGCAAATGCATGGAACTCACCAAATCAAGCGCCGATGTACAGTACCGTGTACGAGAAAGAGTATTGAAGCTTCAAGCGTTTGATCTCACATCAAGCAGGATCAAAGTCTTTGAATTTGATCAGCAAGATGAAATGAAAGCAAACGATTATTATTCGAATCTGTAAAAGAAGCTAAGTATTATGTTATAATTATAGAAACCAATCCCCACTCATTCGATAATGCTAGTTTGAACGAACCTATATCTTTTCCACGATGATTCTGTCAGTGAAAAATGATGACTCCGGATGGACGAGCCTGATCCTGAGCAACGTACGCCATTGCATATCATTTAACGATTTGTCAGCATCCGGTGTGATCGACAAAGTTATTTATCATTTACCTTTCTGCGCTCAATGTAAGCGCAAACACAATGTACATTGCAGTATATAATTGGCATATATAAATGGACATGAATGTAAATCAAATGTTTTGATCAAATTTTGTACGTATGGCAATCACTTCTGAGTCAAACAAAGCATGGTGTTGTATATCACATATGTTGATCAAACTTAACCTGCAATTACGGTGACGTGAAAATTAATGCAGACATAAATATATGCGGGAAATGTATTGTGATGATACATTGTGTTGTTTGTAGTCAATCCTTATAAATATTAAGGCTTACGCACCAACGACTACTAAAAAGGTTATAAGAAGGACATTTAAGCTTTAAGCAAATGAAATTATTTGATTCTTTGCAAACGATAGTATAAAACATCGCCAAGGTGTAAGGTTAATAAATGAGGAAGGGCTGTGAAAATAGAAGCATAGAACAAAAGTGCTTCAACTCATATCGCCTCGTAATATGATAATTAGTATTCTCGACAGCCAATAGACATTACTTTTGGGCATAAATGAACCTATTGGTTCGACTAGATCGTCCTTATACAGTTAAATACATATATACATGAGTCTGTCGTGCGGTGTAAAGATGTCGCATATTTGAAGTAAAATTTTTTTGGACGGTAATGTGCGGAGTACAACAGGTGGCAATTACATGGATTGAAAAAATACTAGGTGCTTTAACTCTGCAAAATTTAAATATATGTATATGTTCATACGTGGCGGTAATTTTTATTGCGTTAACGTAAATACAAAACAAGGCAAACAATTTTTGTGTGCCTTTACCAGAACGACACATTGATTGCATTGAATATAATTTGGCAATGTTAGTAATATTGGCATTACTAAGTGATTAATATTATTAGATATTGTCGCTTTATTAGAATAAAGGTCGAGTTTTATCACAATAGAAAACATTTTGATCAATCGATGTCCTACATGTACTGATTGGTAGATACCAAGTAATCGTTTTGAAGGTTTGGTAATATGACTAATGCAGAGTGAGACAATCATATTATTATTTCATGGAATTTGATTAATAAACAATATGTTAGCGATCCAAAACACATACATTTATGGTTATACGTCGAAAATATTGACGACATGTTACTCTTTGAAGTTTGAATACGTCTGGACAAATTGGTTTTTATTGATAAGCCGACAAATATTTTAACACAATCGCAAAAAAGGAGATACAGAGCTTTTCTACTTTTAGCGAAATGCGCATCTTAAGATGCGTCATACACTATAAATAATAAGTGCACGACGCAGTAAGATAATCTCTTATAAAGCATACATGGGTAGCATCATTGATGACCTTCATCCTTTATCGGTCGAAATATGAATTAAACAGGACTTCTCTGTGATTAAGTTGACGTATCAAAATTTGCTACCTTCTTTCAAGCATGGATATATCAGTAATATCTATGATAGCAGCGAAAATAAGGAATTCAGTTTTCCTATCATGGTGAAGTGCCTTCGGAAAATGATAGACCCAATAGTGATCACGATGGAGGGGCGAGGGGACACCCTTAGGGAAAAGATTTCCTAGAGGGAAGGGGTACGAAAGAGGCTGGGTCTTTATAAGAGAGGGGCCCGCAGGACCAAAAGATGAAGATTGTTGCCAAAAAACCCGGCTAAGCTGTACTAATTAAAGACGACCGTGGAGTCTCATCGGTGAACCCGGTCCCTCATTATTGACACGGCTCCTAATCGGTAATTCCGGTTGCTCATTAGTAGACCTGGGTGCCTCATTTGAAGATCCCGGTCCATCATGATCCGGCTGCTCCTAACCAGAAAACAAAGAGTTAATGCACCGATCAAGGATCGAGTAAAGAGGTTTATGGATTTTACTACATCGAATACTAACCGATTTTCGACCTACGTAGAACATCGTCGTGCTTAAAAGAACAGCTTGTTGAGGCTGCTCGTCTGTTCCGGGGAAGGGATATACTTTGACCCCCTCCCACGAATACAGTTGCGTGGCTAGAACAAAAGCGAGTAGAACCCCAGAGTTTTGACTTGTGGGTTTATCGAGTAGCGATCCCTCTTAAGATCCGCTATCGGAAGCGACCTCCCAACCTAGAGATTAGGGATCACGGTAAAGGCACAGAAGGTTTATATCCCTGTCATAATACATAAAGCCTGGAAAGAAAAGATTCCTCAAGGATTAGGTTATGAGCCTACTATCGACCGAGTCGATCGAGTGGCTACCTCCTGTCCCACCGAGTGAAGAATTTGCACTCGGGTCCCAGGTTCTAACTCTAGCAAGGCTAACACTTCTTAGTCTATGTCCGACACACCGAATATTGCAATTCGCCAGCCGACGGCGCGAAGTGAGTAAAGGTCTACACGCGGTATTAAAGTATGCCCCATTCGTCTGCAGTCCGGCACTGTGATTGTCTGGGGGCTCACCACGCAGTTTAAAGATCTAACTCCACCATACTATTCATCAATTTTGTCGACCCGGGATCACACACGCAAAAAAATACGAGGGTCAGTGAGCACATATTGGAAAATTGAGCCTATTAAATATTACTCCTAATAAGAACATACTCACTACATATGTCTGAGAAAAGAAAGATTTGAATGTGCATAGCGAACGTATAAGTTATGTGAGACGACGCATGCACCCACTGTATCGGACTTTGGTACCCACTCTTCGGATATGTGGAATTATACTGTCCTTAAGCGAGTTTGGTCTACGAACCCCCCGGCGCCAGCTCCAGTATCTTCCAGTATGCCTGCGGCCACGGTTGAGAGAAAAGTATAATCTTGTATCGTTTCAAATTGGTGAATATCTGACCTAATTACTACATCGTCGATGTCGACAGTACATGTGCCTGTATTTTATCACATCGTAACCAGCGCAAAGAATAGTTTAGGCATAGTATATTTAAGTAGCGTCTAAAGACGACCAGTAAAGTCGAGATATTGTAAGTTTAAAGGATGTTCGGATAATTTTGACCAGGAGTGTATATCCCCTCCGTTGCTTATACGATGTTTCTGCGGTCATTTAACATTAATATACTGATTTTGAGCATTAAAGGCTTTGAGTGTATTTGGTTGGTAAAATAATTATATTTTTGTATGGATGAGGGAAGCAAATAAAAAATACCAAATTATGAGGCGCTAGTAGTCATGAGACCTAGTATTCGTTAATAAATCGGGATGGACCGTTCGGAGATGCAAAATTAATTCCGAATTGCAGGATGTACAACTTTTAATTTAGCAGATGTAAATAGAATGAGTCATCAAATATATACCAAAGATACGTAAAGACGGGAAAACCATTCATATTTATCCTATTGGGATAGAAATCGCTCAATTTAATAAACACATTTGTCTTTATCAAAAAAAGCAATCTCTATAGCGAAATAGGATAACATGAATGGTTCGCCTGTCTTTAAAGTTGGAGTAGTTGTTGTTGCCTAAATAATCAAATTGCTTGTAAAGAATGGTTTTAGAGTGAGAAGGGGCTAAGTGATTGGCTATTTAATTCACTCTACATCTTTTTTGAATTTCGAATCCGATCAACCTATATAATCATAAATTACAAAATTTAAAATATTTATCACTACATTCTACGTCGAATTTGCTTGGAAGAAAACTATTTAGACTATTTTTTGCCTACCTATATTGTAACGGGGCACGCCCTTGCTCAGATAACTGGGCAAGGCCTTGTATTGATAACAATAGAAGGGTGCGTACGCGTGACGTCACGTACACTTGGCGTGAGGAAGCGCGACCAAGACAATACAGAACCCAATAGCTCTGTCTTTAGGAAAAAGTAGAACTGTTGTTCAATATAGTTATTTTTCTTGCTAAATCATCTTTCGTCTTAATCTAACTATTTTAAACTACTCTCTCCTATGTGGGCCGTCTGTCCACCACTCATTGCGCGCGTCCAGCAGCGATTGGTGGTTAAATTGGTTGATGTGCCGTGTACATCAACCAAGAAGTGGACCCATCCACGGATATTATCCATAGAGGTAAAATTCCGACAACATCACATTTCTCGAGTGATGTTGATTGAATATTATCTTAATAGATAATATTCAAAAATTCGTACTTTTGTACCAATTTTTATGTAACGGGATCACCCCGTTACATATATTGAACGTCATCGACCGTATGTCCTTACAATTTAAGGTCCGCTGATCGTAATGCATATCGGAGAATGTGACCCGAAGGAAAAATTTAGATTTGGCAATGTCTCATAACCAGGAATTGGAATGATCGGCATTCATAACGCAAAAGTCTACTCTAAATCGATAGCTATCGCTTGAATGACTTAAATATGCAGCGATTGGTTTAATTTTCTATTGGAAGCTTTTCGGCAGGCATAAGGTGCGGCTTTTCATCTGATAACACAGCACCTTACGCATTAAATTGTATGCAACTTCAGCGGCCAAGCTGTGGATGACCATCCAAAAATCTTTAATTGCTTAAAGCAATATCACAGAAATTTGGTGCGGTGAAAGAAAGTGCACGGGAATGCTGGGGCGATGGGTTATCTTATTTACATGGATCCGAAGATCTTGTGGGAGAGTACCTCGTCCAATGTAAGGTATAAAGCCTTACGTGCTCAACATGCATGACCGTAATAGAATACAGGACTACTTAAAGTGATTCCAAGTATTATTTCAACCTGTGGACCAGCATGCTGTCATGCTTACTACCTGTGAACACCAGTGAGCATATGGTCAATTCATGTACAGAGGCCTAAATTGCTGAATTGCTGCACCTGCATGCGAAAAAAAGAACGACGCAAAATTGGCAAGCTAGCTACGACCCAAAAGACGCACATCACATCACATTTGTATGGAATACACATTATGCTGTATCCACCTCCCAAACAATGCATATTTTATAGCAAAAATGACGTGCTAGACTGAGGTACCAAGCCCATGCAATATCTTTTTCCTTACAGCGCGCCTATTATTGAAGGTCCCAACTATCCATATGCATGCATAATATCTCAGTTAGTATCAATAATCTCGATATTGTCGGTCAATAGCAGCCCTAGATAGGCGCAGAATCTGATGTGCCGGTCAGCAGTTGATTGATTACTATATCATATGCATCGCTTGCAAATCTCAAAGTAATCCATAACTGAGCTCGTAATCGAGTGCGTCTCACCCGATATCGTGTGTCGAAGCTGCTACGTAAATCAGTTGGCCATATTGTCAAGGCCGCATTCTAGCATTAGAAATATTAATTAAAAGCATTCGTTTCTCCCAAATATAAAAAAGGATCATCACGTTTACTGGTGCCCGATTCGTACAATTTAACAATTAGAACGCATCGCTGCATAAGTCGGCATTTGTCCATACTTCACGCGGATCTTCTTACGCCGACGATCGCATCGAAACTCCACGAAGCACGTCGATGTCAGGTAAGCGTCATTGAGTCACCAGTTCGATGCAACATTTCGCAACGTCAATCATCGAAAGCTACCTTTCTGTCAAAAATAAACAAAATATAAACGTTTGGTAGTGCAAATTATAGGAACGAGAAAGTAACGCTAGCAGCACTTCTATATCATTACAAGTGATCATGCAATGGACGCCAACAAGACTAGATGTGCGACAGCATGCAAGAAAATCTCTCATTTACCGCATGCACAGAATCATTGTGGCTTTATGATTGACCGTGGCTAGCTGTATCGTAGAAACCTTACTAGTCGAAAATAGATGCAGCCTTCTGTTTCAGTGACTCTGTTCAGCAAAAACATAAATGTGCCGTGTGTATTGCACTTAGACCATCTAAATACGAACAACGCTCCACAGTTTGATTGCATTCGCTCGACGTAACATGCGTCTATATCATTAGTATATTTCGAGCGCTACAACATTTTAAAATTTTCATCAAGCATGACTGTCAAAAGTTTAATGATATTACGGGAAGAACTTTCGGTCTACGGCGCATTTGCACTTTACGGTTTGGCTAATGATACATCGACAAGCTGATAGTTTTGAGGTTAAATTTTGTGGCAATAGAGGCGAAATTCCAAGGTATCATACAAGTGCACCATTCGCTGAAGTCCATAGGATCTTATGTTCGATTGCTCGAATGATACGCCAATGGCACATGTAGACTGACCTGCAACGCGTATTATAGGATGCGATACCTGTTAAGGCAAAGAAGGCAGATGTGAAAAATGACCAATACGACTCAGGCGGTGAGATTACAATTAAAGTACGAGCCAACACAAAGCGCATCTATTTTGATTCTTGCATAAAAAACACCTAGGTCATTTACCATGAAATGAATTCCCAAAGAAGAAGAGACATGCTCGCTTTCAAGCAATCCATTTTATCTTCGGCAGGCTGATCATCACCATGTAGAGCTTTAAGAAGTATTCATGGTCTTCCATCCTCGTCCCTCTTGCCTCCAAGCTACATGAGACAAGCCTGCAGATCCTTACTTGTTTGAACAATCTCCAGTAATTGTAAGACCGCATTGTCATCAAATTCATGACGTTGTCGGTACAGGTCTACACACCTCATTATCTGTTTGAGACTCTAGCGAATGTCGGTGCTTCGTGTTGGGTTCAACACTTTGCGATATTGAAACTGTGGGAATCCTGCAAAGGGCATCGAGTTTAACACATAATTAGGACTCAGATCGGCCGCCGCCCACTTACCGAACAGCAATGTCTCAGTCTCAGCTTGGTACTTAGTCAGCAATAGCCGTTGCGCATTTTCTCCAAAGCGATTCCGACAGCACATTATACGAAGATAGTCAGAAAACTTCACCACGTCTTTTGGTTCGCCTTTCTTCATCAGAATGTCGACCACATACGATTCGGGTATGTAGGAAGTGTAGAAGTGCGATTTACCTTGATCAATCCTCTTGCTCGCATCAAGAAAAAGTTCGAGGTTGAAGTCCCCGACATACTTTAGCCACTGGTTGAGGTTTCTATAAATTTCATACCATCTCTTCCGGTCGTTGATGCCAGGCGTAAGGAGATCCTTAGAGATGGGAAGCATGTGGAAGACTTCCTCAGGGCTTACGCGAGCATCCAGACACGTGTCAAGCACCAGCGTAGCGGCCTCTGTGTTTTCCACGACTATCGCTCGTAATGAGACGAGGGCGAGCTCTTTCGTGCCATCGTTTCGAGAGCGGGCCAAGGGTTCCACAAGCTGCCGTTTTTGCTCGATGCTATTCAGCAATTGAACGGCATCATAGGAGGTGTAGGTAGAACTGCGATCTATATTCGATTCCATTACTGAAATCGACCCCGAAAGATCCTCATAAAGCGCATCATCCAAGTGAGCGCCCACCGAATCGGCAATGTGTCCTGGGTAGGCGATCTTCCAAGCCCTGCTCAGGCGTGACAACACCTCGGCTAGTGTTGAGGTCAGCGACGACCAAACACTTCTCTCCTCGCTGATCAGGCGAACGTGATCGTATTTGAAGATAGCTGGGTCGTGTGGTCCCAAGAAATTCAGCGTGTCAACCTCGTTATTTTTCAGATGAGGGGCAGCAACGGACTTGTCGAAAGGGTCAGCTTGGGTGTGATTGCCACTTGGTGTTCAAGTAGGTTCTCCAGCGGTCCACTGGAAGACGACAAAGGCCGCGAACAGAGGGAACAGGTTGCGCATTTTGTGTCGATTGAGAGCTTTGGGGAATGAGAAACCAACACGTGAAACATCGTGGCCGCAAGCTCTGGACCACCCAAGTACCGCCCGGCATTTGACCAATGAAGCTGGCTTTTGGATCTGGTCACCGTGTCAGCTCCCACCATGTCGCACTGGTCTCAGTACTACTCTGCGGCGACTGTCAGCTTTTGGATCTGGTCTTCGCAGATATTTGAGTCGACCGCCAACTCCCAGGTCTGATACTCGCACTGTTGTGTACCAATCGCTAGCTTCTAGATCCGGTCCCCGTGCTTGCTCGTTTATAGTCGAGTTTATTCGCAGAATATCAGGACGCGCTACACAGCGCCAACTGAAAGACTACCTGGCGCCAACTCTATCCTTAATTACACAAATACGTGTGATAAGTTGTATTGGGTCGTAAATTGTGTTCGTCATCACAGATGACAAAATGACAGCGGTACGTAGCACCGAATTCTCCGCTAAGAGTTGCTCAAAGGTTGGAATCAAGCTGATGGGGAAACCACAACCCTGCCCGGGTCCCCGCCGATTCAATAGGAGGCGAACTAGCCCCAAACCAGCCGAGCCTTGCATTCAAGGTGTCACCTCCTACGCAACTGGATTCCTATGAATATACGCGGACCTACGGAATGAAATCATCGGGACACGGTAGGACCGTGATCCGCTTACGGCACACTAAGTTTGGCTCTGACATGTTAAGCTAATTAATTCTTCTGCAATTTCAGGGCGATATGTTAGAGTTGACGAACTCTACCGCGAATGAGCACACCTACTGGCAGAACAAGATTTAATCGTATTGGTTTTGCACACAACTGCGTCACCGGTTTCATTGATGTACAGGGGTCAGTGGACAACGCCAGGATCTAAAAGGCGATCACAGGACAAGAATGTAAGAAAATGTGACAGTCTAATTGGCTCTTCATGACAGTCTTGTGATTCTTTTCCGACGCGCATGTCTCTACAAACGATGACAATATGCACCTTCACACTAATGTTGGGCATATCTGTATCGTGTTTAGCAGGATGACTGGGAAAAAAGTGTGGATACCGTCGCGCTCAATTTGCTGGTGCGCCTACGTCGTGAAGATTGCTAGGTTGAAAAGGTACAGTAGTGTACCTGTTCTTTGAATATTTATGGGAACAAGCGCCTTAGGGTCGACGATATGCAGTGGAATGGAGAAAATGTGTATAACCAGGAGATGCCAATGTAGCGAAGCCACTGCTTTAACCGCAGCTTTCCACTAATATCTAACGGTTTCTCGGCGCATGTGAATTCCTATAACAGATTCACTTATCCGTAAAATTTATTGTCCAGCCTCGGGCGTGTATGGATACTGATAGCTCGAGCTTTAGCAGACGAAGGCACCGCGAAACGCACTCAGTGACATGCAACAACAACATTTAGCGGGGTCCGGATCACGCGTGTCGAGTGTAGCGGAGCTACACAGCTCCTTGAGCCAGAGGAAGACTCAACGCTCTTACAAGCAACTTTGGTTAAACGAACTTGACTTAAAAGTCAACAGCTCCGAGAGCTAAAGGGTGGTTCAAAGAACCCGCCTCAAAGAGTCAACAAGCTCATATAGCTTACAGCCCCTGTTCCAGGGAGACCAAACGATTCAAAGAATCAAACGCACTAAGTGCACAAGGAGTAGCTGCCTATACAAGGCGTTGCTACTTCCTTACGATCGCAAGACGCCTCAGAGAGGCACGTGTCTTTTGTTGATCGAAATAGGAACTGAATTTTATTTCTTCTTTTAACCTAAAAGAACACCGTAGAACAAAGTAAATAACCTACTCACTTGTGTCTTAAACAAACCTATTAAAATTCCTCGTAATCAATGGTTGACAGACATCAGTCTTCAACAATTGATACTTGTGTTCTAATATTACTTGAAAGGGGATCCCATCCCTTGTGTGTACCACACCTATTGTCGAATACCAGTCGACGAGTAACCCCGTTACATCGAGGCTATTGCAAAAAAGATTCAATTGAGGTTAAAACAATACTGAGATCGGCTACGTGCTCATACCTTGTCCTAATAACCTAAACGTATCTAGTGCTTTATGACGGGGCACTGGTGACAACGTATTGGTTGACCAGTACGGAGATCAATTCCACTGACTACAGTGATAGTCAGTGCCCTGCTATGTGTTGCACCAACACTGAGAAAGAAAAGGAGACTAAGTGAACACTCTAGTATCTGGTAAAAGTAAAACTGTTATTTTATAAAATTCAGTCCTATCAATCTTATGTCTCTGTTTATCCTGACTTAATTATATTAATCTAACTAAACGTATAATGGCGTCTACTCACCACCCATTGTGCGCGTCTAGCAGCGATTGGTGGGTTGATATCATCGCGATATCAACCAATGAGTAGACCCATCGGTTTTTTAAATAATATCATCATGCTCTTGATACTATTGAAAGAAAATTTAACGTAATATATCTTATTGTCATTTTAGCCTTCATGACAAAATCATGTTACGGGCTACCCCGTTACATCACCCCCCTTAACTGATAGTCACCGTGTGACTATTAAAATTTTGTGGCACCCATTGGATGCAAATGGGACTTGAAACACATGTTGGTCAGATCCACCCATTCTGACTTTTCCTCGCATAGTAAAATGTCAAGAAGGGAAGATTTAAAGACTACATAGTATGCTACCGTGACACACTCTGCGGCAGACGATTCTTCTTCTGTTGCTCGTTCTATGCCTGCAGCAAGTGTTGCTGCAGGCGCATGTGGTATCGCACCACATGCTCACGGTAACCTCGAGCTAGGGGTCAGCTATTTTGGCTAGTCAGACGTGTCTGACTCGTAAAAGCCTTTATAGGCATCGCGCTCACTCGCGGAGCCTCGATCACCAAAAGAACTGCCGAACGACCGGACTCGCGACATGCGTCAAAGTCTGTTCGGCAGTGATGATGTATATGATGATGAGTATGATCACTCATCACCGCGATTAACTTGTGAGCTTTCGCACGATCTCGTCAAAGAGGGCGCGAGCCGTCGTCATATTGGAACCCGGGATGCTAGCAAAGATACCACGTCGAAACGTGATGAGCTGAAGCCATAAAGTTTGCCTGAACATCAATCAATAGCTTGTCTCACGAGACAATTCAACATCATTGAATTATATTAATCGATGCGAGCGAGATCCATGGCTTGATCTCCAGCACGAAGACCTTTCGCGCTGAGGAAGACTTCTATCTCTACACTTTACGCGAGCATCGATGGTACAATGGTAACAAAAAGCGTGACAAGGCCTCGCTTATGGCTGCATGGAACGCGTTCGTCCAAAATGTCAAGAATTTTAGACGAGAAGGATGACTCCAAAAACTTGAAGCATGCCGGATCAAGTTTGAAAAACGAACGCGAACCAGGGCAAGGTACCGGCTGGATCGTTTGTCGAGCGAGGCCGGCATTACTTGCCTCACTTGGGGTTATTCTTGTGCGAGTTGTGTTGACAACTCGCAACGTGCATACAGGGATGTTTATTCCTAAACTTCGCCCTGAGGAAGGGCACACATCTCGGCTATGATGAGGGACGCGATTGCAAACTTGCAATCGGTCTACAAGCACCAAAAGCGCGTGTTTACCGATGGGACCTCGGACCTTTTGGATATGTCTCGTCATACTGGTGGACGATACCTATAACGTCAGCCATCAGCTGGGATCGAGGTACCCAGCTGTCATACGATGGTAATTACCCACGCCAGCGGACAAGGTAACTTGTCCGCTCCCCATTCTTCACGCAGTGGCTCAAGATACGCATCACGTGAAAGCGTCGACCACCGTGAGAATCTACCAGTGGTTCCGGTGGCGGTGGAAAGACAAGGTCCGGCTGAACCGCCGGGCCTGCAGAAGACTTCAAGGAACCATTGGCGTTACCTGACCGAGTTGAGGGCGGACGTCGGTCACGAACACGATCGTCGACGCGACTTGCTGGAAACCGTACGACGTCTCCGTACCGATTGAGAGAAAGACCGGTCGGACTTTGCGTTCTTTCAACTCGAGAGCGAACGCGAAAAGTATCGTTTGCGCGACAAGCTAGAGGCGGCTGTTCGCGAGACCGCGTCACTGAAGGACCAACTTGAGTGTTTGGTCCGTGATCACAAGAATCTGTTGGAGATTCTTGAGCGTGCCGGCTGCCTCCGTTCTCTCAAGAGGCCTTGTACTGATGGTACGGGCGGAGACGACCAACACAATACGTAGGATGCGTGCGCATCCTACGAGGCAATTCGATCGTGTATGCATTGCCCTTGCGGTGCAACACACGAAATGGCCAAATATATTTTGGTAGTAGATTACTACTGCCGACACTAGTGACTGCATGTCAAGGTAAGTTTACCGTAGACAGTAACACTAGGTCATTAATCTTAAATGAAAGAACATTTGCTCCTTTATTCTTGTCTGTGGTCCGTTTCTGGTGGTCCATTGCATTTGCGATGGAGTCCTGAACGAAAGAGACTACCGCCTCTCGAGTCGGCAGTAAGTTCTCTGCTGACTCGTTGTTCAGTCTTTCAGTTCGCTTCGTGCGAACTCTAAATAATTTTTCCCTTCTCCGGCTAGGTTGTCCTCTTCCTCGCTGGAATAATCGATGCAATGCCGAATATCCCAGCATCGTCATCATTGTCTGAAGTAGCAGCAGCGTCATCGTTACTGCTAAGATCTACTTCCTCGATGTCGACGTTGTCGACATCGGCATCAAACGTATCGGCGTGAGCGGTGATATGTGATGAGCAAGAACCAAAACATTTCTTGCTTGAGCGAGTCCCCCCTCCTTAACTCAGAGTCACTCTGTATGAGGGCAGGCATACGTGGGTGGCGTAAGCCATTCACGTAGAACGGTGTATGCGTCGTGGACGCATGCCCGGAGTAGTTGATGGCGAATTCGACCATCGGCACAAATTACTTCAACTCGAGAACGAGTTAACATATCCTCAAAGTATCTCTTCGAGGACACGGTTTACCGCTGTGTCTACCCTCTGTTTTTGGATGGTCAGAGGTTGACATTTTAAACCGTGTTCATAAAGTGCGGAACACGGATTGCCAAAACTCCTCCGTGATCCGAGGATCACGGCAGGAAACGAGTTCACGAGGTAATTCATAAAGTTGGAATATCGTATCGATGAAGACACGCGCACAGCCTTGAGCCCCGATCGACTCGAGCGCAGCAGCAATATACACTATCATGCTGAAACGATCGACAAACACCAGAATAATAATATTCTTGGGAGTGGCTTTGGGAAACCCGAAGACAAAGTCCATGTAAATGGACTGCCAGCACTCTGCCGGGACAGGTGGATACTGTAAGGTTGCACGGGATGAAGGACTAGGATTCACCCGATTACGAGCCTCGCAAGCACGAGTGTACTTGCGCACAAACTGATTCTGGTGGGGGCAGTAAAAGTCACGACTTACCGTAAGCTAAGTCTTTCCCCTACCAAGATGTCCACCTGTTGGGGCATCGTGACAATCATACATGATGCGCAAACGCAAATTGTTTTGAGCGGGAACGACGACCCGAGGCTTGTCGCCGGCAACGGCTGTTTAGTTCAGCAACACGTTGCGTGTTGTGTACCGATCCAATGAGGAACGGCACAAAACCGGTAAATGTTTCAAAGATTTACGAGATAGATTCACCAGATGTTCCTTCAAGCGCAGAAGATCCTTGTCTTCTGCGTAGACATTCCCTATGTCGTTAGGTAACATTGACGACGGCACACTAAATGTACGTGTCGCAATAGTGGACTTATCTTCACTGTTCGATTGCGCGCTTGGCTTGAATTCGGGTCGGTGCGAAAGCGCATCAGCGACGATATTAGGTCGAATGGATTGTATTCGACCGTGAAATTATACTCCGAAAAAAGAACAGTCATCTTCTATTCTTTTTAAAAGGTGGGGACTGTTCACGGCCGTTCGTAATGACGCATGGTTCGTATAGACGATGAATAGTCTATCTCTTAAGATATAGACACGAAACTGAGCCAGAATATATTTCATGGCAAGGAGGTCCTTGTCATGCACTTAGTGATTACGCCCAGCTGCTGGTAGCTGGCGCGATTGATAGAAATTGACGCGCTCTGCGCCATCTGTATCAGATTGCTACAACGCACAACCTATTGCAAAATCACTGGCGTCACAGACCACATGGAATGGTCTGCCCTGGTCTTCAATCGCTAGTATGAGCGACAGATCTAGATCTGCTTGATACCTTCATTTGAACGCTGCCAGTCAGCGTTCTATGAACACTTCACATTTTTGTTAAGTAAACAAGAAAGATGCACAGTCATCTCGGCGTAGTTGCGCGAGTACTTGTGCAAGTACGCCGCTAGCCCAAGGAACTTACGAAGTAATATGACATCGACTGGCAAAGGCCAATCGGTAATCGCTCTAATCTTTTCGGGATCAAGGCGTACGCCGTGTTTACCCACGATGCACCCAATAAGTGGTTTTTCGCTAGCCGCGAATATACACTTCTTGAGGTTGGCGTATAGCTTATGATTGCGCATAAGTTGAAGAGCCCGACGAACGTGAGTTCTGTGAATTTATACGTCCGTCTTTTCGTCCATATCCCGGCGACAAACGAACACATCGTAAAATTACTCGGTGCGAAATCCCGCACCGGTCTCAACAGATTTGTAACACATCTGTTGAATGTTGCATGGGCGTTACTCAGCCCCTGTGACATTCTATCCACTCCCACAGCATACATCTGGGGTTGCGCACAGCTGTGTACTGGATGACCCATTCACGCATGATGATTTGATAGCATCCATCTATCAGATCAATGGACGAGAAGATGGTACTCTTTGAAATACCATCTATGATTAAGTCCTTCCTCGGTATCGGCGTCTGGGCCGGTACCGATGCAGCATTCAATTTGTTGAATGCGTGCATTATCCCTCATTCTCCTGTGCCCTTTTGCACACATAAGATTGAAGAGCTGTGAGTGGAAGTCGATTCTCTCACATGGCCCGCTGCAAAGCGATCGGCATAGAGCTTGTCGATCGCTAGTACTTGTTCATGAGGCAGTGGACACTGCTTCATGACACAGTACTTAGAGCCCGGTTTGAGCTCGATCTCGTGTCGATTGCCTTTGTCCTTAGGCAGTTCGTGTGGCAAAGATTTGACGAACACATCCTTGAATTTGATCAAATCCTTATACAAAAGATTTGCCTCAAGCGACTCCTAGGATTGAGACGTGTATCGTTCAATCCGAGTCTTCTCATCGAGGACTTTTTGTCCATCGATGAGCTGCTGAGAACCCGTTTGCTCGCAGCAAATACTGTTGCCGATTAAATATGGATGACGTACCCATCCCCTGTGATGAGTATGCAGATCTTCTTGACTTTGCCACAACGCAGATCGCGCAAGAACCGTTTCGGTTTTAAGCGTTGCCAATTGATTTATCTCCAAAGTTAACTTCGGAGGCACAACCAGATCAAGCGTATCAGCGCCTACGCTTAATTCGTCATTGACCAAGACACTCAACGTCTCGATTACTTCCTGGGAAGTCACATCCACATGATCCAGGAGAGCTTTCTCCACAATGTAGTGATCATCTACATTTTGTTCTTGTACAGTCGTATTAACGACCGTACCGCAAGTGAGGCCATCGCAATCACTTTCAGTACATCCACACGCTTGTAGATGCTTCATGACGTTCATCAGATGGCCGACTGATGAACAAGAGTCAGTCATCTTCACGGATCGATGCTGCCAGATCATTTTTGGCTCGTACCTTCTGAGCCAAGGTAATCCCAGGACGACATTAGATTTGTCATCCAGATCCAGTACGATGAAGTCATCATCGTACTGTTCACCTTCTAATGTGGAGTGGATTCGTACCACACGTTTCTAAACAGTTGTCTATGCGTATGTTGCAAGGCGCACCGTCATTCTCGGTAGGGGGATGTCGCGCTCAACGAACTTGAGTCTTCCAGCCTCTAGTGAACGACGACGAACAAAGTTGTTCGACGCCCCACAGTCAACCAGAGCACGAAGCGACAAATCATTTGTCGCTTCCAACTTCAAGGTGATGAGCGAAACGTCATCACCAGGTACAGAGACACACAATGATTGTGTATCTGGAGCAACTTTCGTCAAGAGATTTGCAAATTCTCTTGAGGTTGCTGGATCAGAAGGGCGTTTGGATCCTGCTGACTCCGACCACTTTTTGATGGTCTGCTTCGCTGTTGCGGTTTGCAACAGTGTTGGAACTACGTCCATTGCTCTTTTTAGCAGATGGTCGATGATTTTGCTCAGTACTGTTTCGTATTGGGCACGGGGTACAACACTCTTAATCGTATTGTCCTAACTTCTTACAGCGATTGCGCTTTTGCGATCGCTTGTTGTTTGAAGAGTGAGGTCTCTAGCTCTCAACAAACGAGAGTTCTATTGGTTCTATACCATCAGTATCTTGTCGTATCGGTGGAACATAAGAGATCGAGCTAGCATGAGCTTGTCTCATGCTATAGTCTTCCTGTTCCGCAGCTGCGGTTGCTTGTTCAAGCGTACCCATATTCGAAACGGAACAGGTGGTTTCTGACGGGCCCATCTGCGAGCCCTTGGATAGATACAGTAATCAACGTTTGTTAATTTACCGTGTTAGCAGTTATACTACTCTCGAGGAGTCGTATATGCTGAGCGTAAATGTGCAAATCACGCTTACCCTGTTTGAGTATCACGGCTCTGATCGAGCCCTGAACTCAGCCCGTGGCGGTTCAAACGTTTTTTAGTTGAGGCTTATAGGATTCCAGCGACGCAAAAGCATATGGGTCGCGGATCTCTAGCCTTAAGGCCCAAGTCTTGGCACGTCCTGCCAAGTGGATTTGAGCAAACGTTATTTTCATTTGCTCATCGTCGATACGACGTGCCTTATGGATCTCTCTAGTTCGACGGACCATAACAAGAGGGAGTCTTAATCGACTCATTTGTGCTTGGAGAGGTCAACTTTCAAGATTTCGAGGCGACGCGTGTGTGTCGTCCCACCTAAAGCAGCATTGACTTGCTGCTGTCTCAACTGCTCAGCCTGTTGAGAGCCTTGCTGGTGAAGCAAGGCTACTTTCTCTCGTTCGGCGCCAAGTTCATGTTGAATGAACCTGGCGATGGCGGCATGTTGTTGGTCTCTGTCAAGAGATTCCAACATGGCGGTAACGTCAATGTCGCCCACGGTAGAGCTCATACGTCCTACTGCACTCCATTATATGTCAACTAACTGCTTACAGCATTTACACGTGGCGTGAAAGCTTTTCTCATCATCCAAAGTGTTCATGCTGAATGAAATGATCGTGTTATGTTAAACGGACAACGAAGTGCTTCCAGGTGTAACGGGGCACGCTCTTGTCAGATGACTGACAAGATCTTGTGTAAACCGAACACAAAGCTGCGTGCTCCCGATGTCACGTACACGTGGAGAGGAAGCGCAACCGAAGCAAACAGAACCCGAAAGCTCTATCTGAGCGAAAAGTAGAACTGTAATTTATATAGTTTGTTTCTTCAATAAACCGTCTTGGTCTTCATCTAACTATATTCAACTACAATATAGTATGTGGGTTTCTTGCTCACCACCGATTGCACGCGTCCAGCAGCGATAGGTGGTTAATTTAGTTGATGTACACGGTACGTCAACCAAGAAGTAGAGCAACCACGAATATTACCCTCAGAGGTAATATTCTGACAACATCACCTCTTGTCGAGTAATGTTAATTAAATATTATCCCAATAAAATACATTGGTATCAATTTCATGTGACGCGCTCACCCCGTCACAACAGGGCCAACAAACATCTTTGGCTAATAAGGCACGTCCAGCCATCAAGATAGGCTTCATCACTTTGTCCATTGTTCGTGCGACTTCGTTTAAACCACGACTGCTAGAGAACAGTCGTGGTCCAGACAAAGATGCACGAAAGATGGACAAAATTAGGAAGACATACAGCGCGACTAAGCATTGAAATGCATGCATTGTACAAAAATTTAACGAGGCTAGTCTTATCAGACTTACAGCATGTATACGCTGCTGTGAGGTCGCAGGACGGTGGATTGAGTAAGACAAACAACTTTGCTAAACGTTCGCAAGCCCATGTGTGATCACAAGCGAAGCAAGTTAGCGAGAGTAATTTTTACTATCTCACACGAAACAAGCATGTCAATGAAGCCAATCGTCCTCTTCTGAGAGCGACAAACAAATTGAATGATGCATGCGTAGCAAACAAATCTCCGGAAGTCAGCGGTGTGTTCACATAGCGACAGTGCAGGTGCGTGTGGACAGAAGTGTAGCCTGTCAAAATCAATGCTGATGAGCCGAGAGGTCTCATATAGCAATGGCGGTGGCAGGTGGACCCAAACTTTTCCGCAGTAGACAGAAAGGCAGATCACGATCTTGTTGATTGTTGACATTGTTTGAATCAAGAGAAGTAAATATACACGTAAACAGACAGAATAACAAGCACGTAAGCCCTGCAATGGCTGTGCTATACACAATTACCGTGCACTACAACAACAATTCAAAAAGTCGCTATCGGAAAATTGGAGTTCGTATCCATACATCTTGACAGCACGCAATCATGTGTTGTTTCACCACGGAATTGGAGCATTCATCATGAGATGCCATGGAATGGAGAACGTCACCCCGGTTACACATAATCGGGGTGTGCTCGTCTGAGATGAACTGGGTTATGATTCATTGAATCGGTTAAACAAAAGTGATGATAAAAATACGGATAGCGCAAGCTAGTACTGGTACGATCGCTGCGTTTTATAACCAACTTGCATCCGATAGCGTCAGGTCTATTAATGTGATGTATTTATATCTCACGGACTCGTGCCAAATGGCGTATGCATACCAGATGATGGGTTACAAAAGTTCTATTTAACTGTCCGCTGTATGGCCTTGATACATCGGGCATGTACGTATTTGCTTCATTTCGTCCATTTTGTCACGACATATAGCAACGCGCTAATTCATTTACCGACTATGTCTACATTTTATGAAGTGGTTTTATATATCTGTACCTACTTGACGCATCCAACATTCGAGTGTATTTCGGTGAGAAAGCTTTTTGTCTTCGAGCCAAATTTGTTCAGTTTTTAGTACATGGAGACTTCGTGTCCCATACGCTACGGCGTTTTACGCAATCAGAGATGGCGAAATCTATAAGTAATTTTCTGGCTTGCGCGCTTGACCGGTGACTTCCAAACAAGCCGTGTACTCGCTATCCAGTTCACTTCGTCGTATGAATTAAATTTCATGTTTCTGAGTGCTTGCAGCGATATGCAACTGAACAGTAATCAAGATCATGCAACAATACGCATAGCCGTTGATTCTTTCGACATCTTTCGTCAAAGGTACAGATCAAAAAAGCAGTATTGACCAGGCGTTAGATCTGCGACTTAACGGGATTAGGCGTCATCACTAACTTACCGGGTGGTAAAGAGTAGACGCGCCATAAAGGTGGATGTAGATGACCGCCGGATGGCATTGGATAGTTCTGCATGTCCGCCGTCATGTAGAGTTATAGAGCTCGGAAGTAAGAGCAGCATATATCGTTGTGCAAGCTTGAGTGTAAATTAGTCTCACGGTGTGAAAAAAGTGACGCAGTCAACAAATAGAAGTTCGATCGATCTGACACGACAGCTACCTTCCAATAACTAGGCACGAGTTTAAAGACGTTATGAATAAAAGGGATACCGATACTTCGATGAAGACACCCCCACGCGTTATAATACAAACATATGCAACGGAAACCGCATTACGTCTTGTCATCCTCGATAACTTAATGTATTTCTGTCCGTCTTTCGGTGGCTGTAGCGCTCGAGCCATATTCACATTGTGCTTCGTAAGGTCAAGTCGTCATCTCAGTAGAATAATGGAAAGACCGTTGTGAAACACCGTAGAAACGACAAGTGTTGCAATTTTCTAAAGCGGGTCAACAGGAGCAGTATTGTGATAGGTTGAGTTGGCTACGATTTGCCTGGACGAATTTAGTCAGCGTAGTTATATTTCTAAGGATACAAATTTACAATATTGATCTTGCGAGTCAATGTTTATGGAACATTTCCTGTAGAGGTGATAACTAATGCCCCGCCATTACTGAGTAACGAAGCCGTGGTATCAGCCAAACAAAGCACCAAATGTTGCAGGACGCGCGCAATGGACGGTGAGCGAGATTCTACAATGGAAGTTTTAACTTTAAAGTAGGAAACGCAAGATAAAAAATAGTTTATTTACGAGTTTTCATTTTATCAAATGTTCAGTTTTAGTTTTCTTTTCGTTTAAGCAATACCTGCTTAGCTTTCACTTCCTGTGCACGCACGATTCACGGAATATTCAATTTTGCGCAACCATATCCTCATTATATAAGACTTAATCCTTCTTATTTTTCTAAAATTGAATTTATAGTAATAATTATAACAAAGTGTACTCCATCACGATTAGGCTTTGGATGGCATTGTGACGTACAAAGTAGTTTCATATATATGCCACGATAAATTTACCCATTTGGCAAGATAATGGTATCTCGCTACTCAGGGACCTCATCTACATCAACATCAGTGTAATAGTAGCACCTATTGTATCTCCTCGCCATTCAAGAGTTGTAATGGAGTGACTATGGAGTGGGAATCTGCTTACATTTAAAAGCACGACTAGGTCATACTCGGACGAGAAATTAAAAGATCAGTTTGTGTTAAAGTTTACATTCTGTCGATGAAAGGTGTAATTGCGTCAAACGAAAAATTCATCGCAAAAAATATACTCGACGAAGTAAAAGATCACTTGGCCATCCTTTAACGATATACGTTTGCATCCTGATACATATACGTGTAAAGTGATCTTCATTATACAAGCATTGCTTCTAGAATGAATTGTGTGTTACTATTGGAGGAATCAGAACACAAATGTATGCAATACTCGCTTTTACAGCAAAATGAGCGCATCATCCGCAATATACAATGGCTTTTGTTATTCATCACTCACCTTTTCAATAATCAGCACCCACCCCAAAAATTAGGGCCTCTGATTGGTCCAAGTAGCGAATCAGAACTTAACATTCATCGAATTCCCTGACCCTAACAAATATACACCTTGCGCTACCATTTTGACCACCTTTCTTCTCTTTTAACCCACAATGAACAACCTTGCACCCCCTAATATCAACGATTTGCCTCTCACAATAATCTTCTAGACAGAGCAAATGCATAGTGTTTAACAAACTGCCTAGTCAGTGTCTGCACAACAATACTACCCCTAAATTAATCAGTTCCAAATTATCTAAGTCAAATAACGGGGGTTGCTATTTCGAGAAATACCTGTCATTAGAGCTTTAAATTCGTCAAAATTACAAATTATAGACTTCTAGACCTACGCCAGACGGTATAACTACCAGTAAAGTTAAATCTACTGGTCCTTGTGGTCATGATAGACGACACGTGCGAGCATCATGGCCGGTTGCTTGGCAGATCCGACATCGTTGGAGCCGCACTGAAGCACCCAAAGCAGGATCCACTTGCTTAAACAGCGATGGTAGTCGCTGTGTTGACCCCGTTGGACGACCACGTGTCTGCACTCCTACTGGATCAAGGATGTAGGTCTCAGGGACTGCCAAAACATGGCCAAGGAGAATGCGCTTGCAATTGTTTAGGTCATCGACATACTCGTATGCAATCGTCTTCAATGCTGTATGGATTGCAACTGAAGAGGTCACGACCGTCACATCATATAAAATTGGTGGCTGTACCAGCCATCAATTTTAATCGAAATCATTGATCGATAGTGGTACAACTTGATGACAAAATGCATGGACACAAGGATATTCCATTGAAGATTTCAACAAGCCTAACAGTGAAAGTTAGCAGTCTGTCGCAGTCAGTCCATGCAAAATTGTCGAAGTCTTCATACATTGGCAATCCCTATCATCTTCTAGCCGCTGCTGGTATTGCTGATGCGCAGCACGCAGGCCTGTTACCGAAATCTTTCCTATCACCGGTGAGAACATCGGAACAAGCTGCATGTATACAATAGCACGCTGCTGTGCATTTTTCTGCACAACAACAACAAGCTGACCTTCATAAGCAAGGTGAACAGCCTAATCCACTTATTGTGGATCACCTGCAATAAGTGAGTTGTCAGGAAGACACGGTAGTGAATGATCGATGTATCATACAACTTACTTGTTGACACAGAAATTCATTTCTTTTGAGCAGCATGGGCACTCTCTTCGCGTGATGTCGCAACGTGGTCATGATGGCGTTTATCGTGAAGGAAAGCAGCGACAAGTCTCTCCTGAAACGTTAGCCAAGTCGTCTCAACATAGCGCATCGAGACTGCAGGGAAGGTAGCATGCATAAATCCATGTTGAGTTTCATAATATTTCATGGTTGTGGCAGCAACCAGTCTGTTCCAAGATTTGTTGAACTCTTCCCATGTCTATAAAGTTTTGAATGTTGACCCCTGCTTGGCCAACATGTGTTTGCTGACATGCCAGCGGTATAGCAAGCAATGCGCGTTCGGAAACGTCTCGGCGAGTGCGCTCATCATTGCAAGCTCCTTATCAGTGACAAAGGTGAGTGCTGTGCCTAGTCCATACGCCTGAAAAACTTCTCGAATATGGCGCATTGCTAACCGGTAGTCGGCCGAAGTCTCGTTCCGCATGGAATAGTACGCAAAGTTAAAGGTGCCGTTTGTTGCTGTGACAACAACAATGTGGAGGAGAGGGAGTTCATATCTGATGGTTTTGTATGTTGTGTAAATCAACCACATACAACCAGCACTGTACTTTCGACGAATCTCCTTTGCCGATGGGGAGATTATCAGCAGGGGATCAAGCTGCTGTTGTGGGTCAACCTGAGAGAAGTAGTCACTTGCTTCCAAAGAGTCCAAGAGAGCTGTTAGTGGAAAGCGGCCCGCCAGTATTCCTATACGTTCTGCGTGAAGCAGGTTATAAACTTCGTGAGATGTGGCCAAGGCATCATGGTTTTGCCGCAGTGAGGTAACTATGCGGCCAGGTGTCACTCTAGCACGTGTTTGAGCCAAGAATTCTTGCCGAGCTTCCCATGTCAAATTGCGCCCTTTTCGATGGGCAGACCGGTAGGCAAATGGCTCGTGGTTGTTCTCTACATTGGAAACTTGTACCTGCCAATCTCCAGCTTCTCCTTGCCATATACTGGCCTTGAACAAACCGCCAGTGCTGCGGGTGGACGACATACGCTAGCAAAGTCTAGCACTTGGGGGTATGACTGGGGGGGGGGGTTCGACAGGGAGCAAACAAGAATCACAGTTTTACATCACCTTTTTCCTATTACCGACCCTTTTGGTGTGTTTGGTAACAACAACATAGCCTCTCAGCTGCGCATGAGCATCAATTGCGGATCTTACCTCTTCCAGGGAAGCGTATGCAAGCTGCTGGGGGGGGTGCAAGGCTGTTCAATGTGGGTTAAAATAGAAGAAAGGTGGTCAAAATGGTAGTGCAATGTGGTTTTTGTTAGGGGTTAGGAAAGTCGTTGAATATTAAGTTCTGATTCGCCACTTGGACCAATCAGAGGCCCTAATTTTATGGGGTCGGTACTGGTAAATGAAAAGGTGAGTGATGAATAAAAAAAACCCTGTATGATTCAGATAAGTTTTGTCACGAACAGTAGTTGAAACTAAAAACAAGTTCTATAACATATCTGATTTGTAAACCCACAGGAATCTATTATAATTGCAGTCATCTATACCATAGCATAAACCAGGGACGAAAAGACCAAGTGGTACAAATCAGATTACTATTAGCATAGTGACTGAGCTAGAAAAGCAGATGTCAGAAGCAAATGTTTAATGACCTAGCGTCATTTTCAAGAATTCGAAACCCAAACTCATTTTAAGAGCATAAATCCGATTAAGAATTACCTTATTTTAGTCCGTGCTCCTTCTTTTTCTTTTGCTGACATGTATGATTTCGTATCTGCGAATTTAAAGCTCAACATTCACTAATGTTCATTCAATCCACGAGACTGAAAGCAAAATGAATATAATAAACTTGCACACTGTGTGGCCATATGTACAAATACGCGCGCAAACGCATACGATTTATAAGTTACCGTTACGAAGATGACGTATCGTCTACTTGTCGACGTCATAACCAACAGATAAGCGAACAGTATCGTTAATCTTTAATCAGACCTCGATTCGATCGATGTATAATATAAAGAAATCAATATTGTGATACTGATCCATCAGCAAACCAAAATTTACTAGAACATATTCTAGCAGATTTTTAACATTAAAAGACATAATGTTTAGGTCTTATACGCGTGTGCACAAGGAATACAACGGCTCGAGAATGAAAGACCCGGCAAAGTACATAGTTTTCATCAAGAACTGCTATAAATATTTGACGTCGGTTTCTGCGCAAATAATTGTAACTTTACTCGGTTAAATCGAATTACAGTCCGGTGAACATACGACAACAATGTGACAGACCATAATCATTAATTTTCTGCATCGTTGTTTGATTTTAAGTGTACATAAAATGTGGAAGTACTTCGAAATGTTTTGCATGAAAGCTGTGAACCTTAAAATTTGTAGTTTGGATGAAGAATTAATAAAGCTTTCATTTATAGTTGAGTAAATTATACATATATCATTTTACCCCTCATTTGAACCTACTATGGCAAGCAAATTTGCTCGTTGCTAAATTTAAGAAACTTGTTATAGATCCAGATTGATAATTTCATCAAATATTCATTTAAATGAGAGAACATATTAATCGTTAAAAAACTAAATGAACGTATATTTTATCATATTTAAAAAAATTAGCATCACCCAATATCATATGTGAGAAAGATATGAGTTTCAACATTAGTCGAAGCGAATAGGAATACATACAATGAAAAGCAAAGCTTAAACTAGCGTCAGCAAATGGACATTGTTTGCGAAGAGCGACAACTGCGAAAAATTGAAACATTAAGTCTGTTTTTGGGAGTACAATGAACAACGAAAATGATCATTAGATGCACCAATATTATGAATTACTAATTTATGACGTGAACTCCAGCCTTGATGTGCAATATATGACGTAGCGGTACTGATCTAATTCCTCATTTCTATCGATAATGGCTGTCACTCGAATATAATGGCGTGTATTGCAAATTCGCGGAACCATGAACTACATATACGCATTCGGAAATGCAAGACAACCGACCCTAAAATATTTACATTTGTCAGGTAGTAAAGAAAAAGTGGTATACAAAGATATTTAATAGATGCAGTACGTCCGATTTGGTGCTTTTACCTTTTCTACACACTACCAATGATACCCTCGATATGAAATGGCCCCACCAGCGCATTATATATATATAATCCGCATTAATTAAGATAGTACGCAATGTTCACACCAGACACTTCGTATGCAGCACCTTCTATTCTTAAAGCTTAATATAACCAACCTCTGTGAGTCTTCCGCAACTTGATGCTCCTACAGATGGATTTTTAACTAATGCTTGTTATATGCTCGATTCCTCTTCCACGGAATGTTACGCGAATTTGAGGGGCCATTAATTTTGTGTACTATAGAAAATCGATGCGAAAATCGATTATGCCAAATGACCAGTTCGCAGGTTACTCACTGATAGAACAAATTCTTGACATCACAAGACAATCTGAGCGAGAAGACGCGCCATTTAAAATCAGTAGTGTCTATTAGTTTTCACATGAGCTTAAAAAGCCTAACAGCGACAAAGTATTGCAGCAAACATTTCAAATCGCGATGCTTGTACTGCTTTCCAGCCAATTTAGAAATATAATGCTAAGATTTCGTCCGAACAAGCAATTTTTATACTAAATGAAGCTGAATATATTGTCTTTAACATCTACGATCGTTTATTTATCCCTATACCCCAAACATAGATTTTCGATATAAGACAACTTTAATCTTCCCTCAGCTTTCCGGTAATATGTTCCCTCACTTCGATATATCACAACATAATTGGTTTATATTGAGGCATGTAATGAATTCACGATACATTCATCAGCTAATTCTAAACCGGCCATTAGTGAATTCAGTCTGGTCGCATTCATTCGTTTGTAGTCTTCAGCGCGAAATTGGCCAAGATCAAGTATCAGACGCTTATGAACTTCAGCTGTCGATTCCACGTACGAGCGCAATATTGCACTATGAAATGGGGTACGGACCCGATCGTATGCAGGGATATTTTCTTAAGTTAATTGGTTCGGTAAACACATCTTGGTCCTTCTGATTTTCATCAACACATACATACTAATCGCCCTTGTGAAGGTTTAATGACTATTCATCGCAACGGGCCGTTTGCTTGCTCCCTATAGTCCATATCAGCATGTTGCTTCTGAATTGAGGTCCGATTTTGCAATGAATAAGACATGAACCTGGTTCCCGATCGTGGAGGATCGCCTTAATTGCGCCAAACCGTCTAAACACGCATTTTTCGTGATTATCTGCGATCGTGTGTGCCATCCGAGGGGCGCTAGCCTTCGTTATCGAGTCAGTAAAACAGATACCGACCCAGAATAACAGTTCCGTATTCCCCTTAAACGATCGTGGCAATGACGGGGTGTGGTACATAGCCAGGATTCGAAACGGAGACTGTCTTGTTATTTTCGCCTTTGCAGCAATAATATATAAACACTACTCTCAAAAGAAAAGGGATGTGAAAGAGTGAGTGGCAAAAGTTAGTATTATTATTTTACAATCAAAACTTGTATAATTTTGTTTGCTTTAAGTTTTCGCGAATTGCGTAATCTTTTGTCTTGTGAATTACATATACACTTACTATAAATTTTACGCAGTTCTTAATTGATTTATTGCAAAGTGTAAACCCGCATCAAAGGTATATAGAATATTTTTCGCTGGTTACGACTGAGGTGCCTGAATAAACTCTCGCATGCAGCCAATTTAGCTGCTTCATTGTCATGATTACGGGAAAGCATGGCGAGAAGTAAGTTTCGTTTTGATTTTCAATTTACGTTTATTATGGTATACTTTTTGCTAACAAGGTAAACCAGGAGACTGAGCGCTCGCGCAAGCAAGATAATGTAATAAACATACAAGAGCAGAAACGCTTAAGATGTCAGAAGTCTAGTTTCTCTTTGCTGACAAAATTTTTCATGGATATGTATAAAAATTTCTACTTAGTATGGTAATTATTGGCCCTTCTTGGCTTTTACATCGTTATGCATTATAAATTAGCCTCCTGCAACATCTGCATCTCTTTATCAAATGAAATTTTAAGGCTGCTGTTATGTTCCTAAATTATGGCGTATTCCTCTTCATCGACGCTTTGGGATTTCAATTACTTCGAGTCAATAGATGGGCTCTACGCACTTTTACAATTTATATATTGATATCATCACTTACGGTAGAGGGTGTGCCGAAAATGATGTCTAACATACGACGTATCTTGTGTATTAAAAATAACTTCAAAATAATTTCGCCATCGCTTGTAACGCACCGAAGCCCTCTACCTGATTGATAACTGATAAAAGCTATGTGTTTTGGGTAAAGTAGCCACCAATGCTGTGCAAGTCCGTCATTCCTGGTGATTGTATATCCGTCGGTTGTAAGTACGACTCAATATACGAGTGATGGGCACAATATGTGCGCACATACCGCCTTGTGGCCACGCAGTCGAAAATTATGCACACTCGGGTATCACAAAGTTCTTTTTTGTAGTCCTCGGCGGTTATATTTTGCATCCTTTCCAGACTGTGAGAATTCGAGATTTCGACCCTACAAGTCTCCGTTCTCTCAATTATCGATCTTTTGCGTACGCCGTAGTCGCACTGCGAAGACTTGCTAGATCCAATGTGTAAAATATGGCACCTTTGCCACTTCTTCCAAGATGCCAATGTTCACCCGCGTGGAGGCGCGAGAAAGGTTAGTATGATTAATTTGCAAACGGACGTGTCTAGCAAATATCGAAATAAGATCAGATCAATGATACGATGCAGGAGAAAGTTATATATTATGTATTCGCGGTCAATACGGGTGGATGAATATCACATATAATCATCCAATCATGTTGTGGTTATTTTGAAGTCAGAAGATTCAATCGAAAATTGAGGGGAGATGACGGCTATTTCAATTTACTACAAAAAGAATAAATCGTGAACAACACTGTGCATTATTTCTCGTGATGTCAAGAATATAAGAAATACGCGAAAATTGGCATACAAAATCGACGTGACAAAGTTTCTCTCGACCACTCAAATATGAGAATTCTCTAGTCAGCTACGCGATAACCAATTTAATATATGTATTAAAATATATTCAAATTCAAGGGTCTAAAGGATTCTCAAAACCATTTTTAGGGGTTGTATAGTTACAATAACAGATTTGCGTCAGAATAATCCCGATTATCGTTTTAAAGCTGATCGAGGTGGTAGTTGTTATGCTTGTCGACACTAATATTTACACAAAAGAACTTATGCCGCCATCTATTTCCGTAAAATATCGGTAAGAAACCTTATTCAATTTTGTTAAAAACGGATAGCAAAAACATTATAAAAAGGATTTGAATTGAAAGTAGGCTCACATATGGCACTTGGAATTGTATAAATTTTTTATGTATAGATAAGCTCGCGGTTACCGTCACGCCAAACGTAAATGCTATTTCTCATTAAAACATCCTTAAGAAGTTCGATTTCATCAAATTTACCATTGTTATGGCGACATTATGACATTAAAAAGTCAAGTTTGTTTGCAGACAGGTAAGCCTCGAATTACTAAGCCATAGGTCTATTTCTATCGAGATGACCGCTTAAGGCCGTATCGTGTGCCTCATAGAGGATCCGATACTTGATCTCTTCACGACGAGAGAAAACAGTACGAGGACTATCCTCAACGTCCGTGCAGTAGCACAACATACCTTGATCAATGGAAAATTGATGCAGCCTTGCACGCAAATTGCTACCAATTGTACGTCTGAGCCTGGAAACGCCTCGCACCCAAGATCACGTAGCAACGCTACAAAATGATCTTGGCATAAGTCGAACGGATTAGGTCCGTGATAAACGATGAAAGAGTCGTTCAGTGAGCAAGCTCACAGTAAGTTCTGCGTGACAGCGCATCAGTCAAATCATTTTTCTCTCCTGGCTTGTGCTTTTCTTCGAAATCACATTCGGCAAAGAATGAGAAAACAACGAGCCATTCTGTGAGAGAGGTGAGTCGAATGTGCTGCAGAGCGTAATGACGTATGACCGGGATGGATCACAAAATATTTGAGCTGAGCAGATGAACGTGAAATTGAACGAGAGATTACGTTACTGCAAGAATCTCATTTTCAAGAGCTAAATGTACTTCTCTGCAGCTTTGAGCTGTCGAGATTCATACGAGACAACAAGATCATGACCATTTGTGTCTCCTTGCAATGAAGCACAGTCAACTGCGAATTCAGAAGCGTCACAGACGACTAAAGAAAATCTAAGGACTGGGCAAAGCCAATGCCGGGGATTGAAGGGAACTCCCATTTGCATCTTTAAAAAATCATTATGTGCAATGATCCAGCACCATTACATGTTCTTTCCAGGAGATCAGATGGTGGCCAATCCATTTCTGCATAGCTCGCAATCTACTTGTGCAAGTATCTGGCGAGGCCAAGCCGCTAACTTAAGTCCTCATAGTCTTTAAAAAACTGTCCAATCAACAATGTATTTGGCCTTTGCGGCATCCGGTCTTAAACCTCGCTTTTCAATTAAGCATCCTAGCAA
>CANTFL010001376.1:0-5000 GCA_947650285.1 Hyaloperonospora brassicae
GAATGCCGACCTACAAGAAGAAGTATACTTGTTACCACCCAAAGGGATGAAAATTGGCAGCGAGTTTGTACTTAAATTGAATCGCGCGCTTTACGGACTTAAGCAGGCTGCAAATGCCTGGAATAAGACGATTCACAATGCATTACTGGAGATGGGATTTGTCGCGTGCGGTGCTGATCCGATGCATATACAAGATAAAGGATGGTGAAGGCTGGGCGTACGTGTGCTTATACGTTGATGATATGATTGTGGCTGCAAAAGAAGCAACCACGGTACGCAAGGTGAAAGAACAAATCTCTCAGCGGTTTCAAACCAAAGACCTTGGTCCAGTGAAGCACTTGCTTGGAATGGAAGTTATGTACGACCGAAAGAAGCGTGAGATGTTTATTTCGCAACAAAGATACATCGAGGAGACTGCAGACATGTTTGGACAGACTCAAGCCCGACTAACTGGTAACCCATGTGATCAGAGCATGAAACTGTCCAGCGCAAACAGTCCAAAGTCCGATGTCGAAAGACAAGCCATGAGTCGTACACCGTACCGCCAATTGCTGGGACGACTGCTGTTTATAGTGACCACGACCAGACCAGACGCAGCATTTTCTGTGAGCCAACTTGGACGATTTGCAGAAAACCCTGGCTCACAACACTGGAAGGCACTGATCAAAGTGCTAAGATACCTCCGCTCGACGAGTGGTTTTGGATTACACTACAGTGTTGACAAACTACAGCAACAACTAACAGCGTATAGTGACGCCGATTGGGGAAACAGCTTGGACGACCGTCGATCGGTATCTGGTGTTTTGCTGGTGCTTAATGGAGGCCCTGTTATATTTAAGTCTAAGTACCAACGCACCGTTGCATTGAGTACTTCTGAGGCTGAATACATGGCGCTAAGCATGTGCACTCAAGACATACTATGGGCAAGGATGTTAATGGCTGACCTCGGATTCGAGCAGAAGAATCCTACTGTCATCTACGAGGATAATCAAGGAGCCATTGCTCTCGCAACAAACCCAGGGTACCATGCGCGGACTAAACACGTAGACATACGTCACCACTTTGTCCGAGAGAAAGTTCTGGCCGGTGATATAAAGGTGATCTACAAGGAGACGGAACATCAACTTGCCGACATACTAACGAAGGCACTCGGCACCAAGCGATTCCAGTACCTCCGTGCCGGAATGGACATCAAGGTACGTGATGGACCCGAGCATCAACAGTGAGTGGGAGTGTTGATGTGTGCACTGTCAATGCACGGTCAACAAAGCCAACTGTGATTTGCTACGCACAAGTGACAAGACAGCGATGATACGACAGGGTGTAAACGGTTCACGTGCAGTCTGATGATTCTAGAACTACCTTGAGTGTATGTTCTAGAATCCATCAAGATCAGGGAAAGCTACAAGGTAGAAGAAGATAACACGACGAGTAAGTTCATAGGAAAACTAATTCAATACACTTTCCAATTTCCCTTCGACATAACAATACCCACGCTCACATGACAACACGTGTTGCGAGCTGAGAAGAGATGCAGAAGGACGCAGACCACGTCGTTTGCCATGCTCTAGGACACCGCGGTCGATGAGAAGAATCAGTAGGATGGGGTCATGACTACGCTCTGAAACACGAACGAGCTATGCACACTCGTGGGAAGGACAGACGGGTGCGAGCTGATTTAATTGTCGGGGCCTGTTGGGACCCTGTCGAGTCCGCGAACTCGGCGATTCGCCTCCGCCAAGATGTTAATGGAATCCATTGGTCGATTGACGGGAATTTACCAGAATTACGGGGGTCGCCTCAGCAAGTGTCTAACTACTGGGAGCATTCGTACCATCGTACCTTGGTGTTTCATGCCCACCCGGAGCTTCACCGTTTCCCTTGGAGTGTGCCAGAGACGGTGGCCAATGTAGATGTGTGGACAACGCTTATGAAGCAAGCGTTTCACGTTCACAAACGCCTTCTGCACCCTGGCCTCCAGTCCTGGTTGAAGGCCTATGACGCGCAGGCGATATCGAATAGTTGGCAGTCAGCTGCATCAAATCAAACGCCTTCCCAAGTTTGGAAACACGCAAACGGGCTGACGGAGTATCAAGTCTGGACATGCTATCGTATCGCGACAAAGCAGCTAAATCTATACCATGCCGGTCGCACGCTGGACAACAGTTGTCGTACGGTGCTGCACTGCCGGGGACGCAAAGAGACAGCGGCGCACATTTTCTGGGAGTGCCCAATCGCGCAAGCGTGTTGGTGTCACTTGATAGGACACTGGACCGGTGGGGGTGCGACGAACGCAGTTCTTTCCACCTTCTTTCAGCACTGCGCCAATCGCAAAGCCCCGCCCATTCCACGTCAGCTGAGTTTGCGGTTGCAATGCCGGTTTCAAGATGACTCTGACGCCGCAGCAACAGAATTCGAACGGATCTGGTTCATATTAAGCTCCATCTGCCAAGAACATTTGTGGACCGAGCGGAACTCGGCGGTCTTTAGAGGAGCCGTGACTACTCCATCCGCAAGTGTCCAAATGTACTGGACACGCGGTGTTCGCCAGCTACGGGCAATTGCAATACGCGAGCATCGAGCCGCGGCTACGGCCGTACGAGGGGCCCGACTTCATGCCTGTCTTGAACTTCTGATTCAAGAGCCCCGTGGACACCCGCCCTACGCGGGTGTCAGCCACGATTCGCTGCCGCGACCGGCGCTCATATCCTGGCTCAGGATTTTTCAGACCTCTTGTCCACATTAAATATGTCAATAGATGATCATGAAACTCCTCCTCCTCGTGGGAAGGACAGACGACATTTCATGTATTGCCGCACGACCACAGCCACGTTGCACAAAAAAACCCCGCATCAATGGATGTGCTTAACCTGAGTCATAGACGGAGGTGGCCGCACCCTTCGATACTATCATGACGACGGTGAAGGATGAGATCGCTGTTTATACGACAAGCGGCAAGATTTGCAACTGAATCGGTACGATGTCAGCGACATTGCATATCGTCTCTGCAGATGGCGTGGTGAGTAGATCAAGACTTTCGATCAAAACGTCCCGCGTTTCGCGAGGCGCTTGTTTTGCTGTGCTGCATTCTTGTACAAGCGCAGCCACGAGTCTGTAACATCCTTGTCTGTTAACAAGGAGCATGACACAGCAAATGGAGAGTTTGACTGGACATGCACGTCAGGCAGATGAGGCAGCTCGCAGAGTCATAGATCGTTCTGGAAGGTCAGGGTGGTCAGGGTGGTGATGAACGAGCCGAGCATCATCTTTTCTGCACCTGTTGGCAAGACAGCATCCCCATCCCCGCGTATCGTTAACATATCCGCAAGGTGGCTGACAACGTACATGAAGTACTAATCGACGTGCACGCGCACTTGTTTGATGCATCAGTTGCTCCGTTCGATGTGTTGTTGTCGGTTTCTCGCTCAATCACTTGCAGCAGCAGCGGCAGCGTAGTATTCCGTCGACGTTTGTGGCAAATCAATCCAGGCACATCAGAGCTGTCATTCTTTCTTGGCATCAATTGAAGGTGTGACTCCGCTTCCGACAAACTGTGCCGCGATATGGGAGCTAGAGGTTTGATTGGCGCTATTGAAGCTAGGGTGGGTCAATAACGCAGCCTTTTAGTGCTTGGAGGAAAAGGCAAGCGGTCACATCTGTTGGTCGGGAAGGACAACGTAGAAGGAAGCATAGAAGTCCATGGTGCAATGTTGCATCGGATATTCTAGAACGCAGACACGCAAACACTCGAGCCGGGTCGGCTGAAGTCGGTATTGGGACAGCAATTGCGCTACTGGTCGCTCGCAAAGAATTCGTACGTACTGTTTGTTAGCTGTTGTGGCGAAGTCTTGGCGTGCACCGCTTCCACTTTGCGCCTTTTTCGGCATCACACTGGTCCGTATGCGCCGTGTCTGTATGATCAGCAGTACGTCTTGTGGAGCTGGATACACCACGGTGATACAAGCGGTCACCGCATTCATGACAACGACGATACAATGGTTGTCAATGACGGTGTCTGTGCTTCTCACTCAACTTCCTGCTTCCAGCGTCCGCTGCCAATGTATGGGCGTCCAGGTGGTGCTGGAGGCTCTCGACGTGCCACCGCCTGCATCTTGCTTGTACTTCCTCGAGCTGATACCGACGTATCTCGATGAAGGGCTGACCTGCTTGATCCGAACATCTGTGATGTCCGCATTCGACCTGGTGTTCATGAACTCGATGCTCTTACAGATTTCAATCTTCGCGCCTTCGTTATCCATCCTTAGATGCTTCGGGTAAAGAGTTGACCGAATACGGTCGTTACGTTTGTCCTGTTTGGCAAGTGAATCGCATCGGCTGCGTTCCGACGAGATGTTGTACCTCCTGAAATAGCTTTATGTCAACTGAGACTTAATGAGAAGGCTTAACCATCATCACGGAGGCTTGATATGATAGGAAATAAACATCAAGTTAGTTTTAATTAGAACAACATTAAAAGAAAACTAATGTAATTTGTCCGTGGTGCTAGACAGCTAATTTTTGCGAGACCGTCGATGAAGGCGCAACGTTTTATGATCAGGTATTATGAGCTATCATCACCAGGGGACGAACAGCTATAAATAGGTTGGCCATCTTCTAAAAAAATTGCCAACGGATAGTAGACCATCTCATTGTTAGTCATTACGAATGAAGATTAGGATGTTCGTGTCGTTATTTCTAAAAATTATGGTCAGCACTCAGATCGAGGAGCTGAGACTTCGCAATTTGTACCGATAAATCAGGCTCGCAACAGTCGCATCGCTACGCCTGTCCGGGATCGTTTCAAATGATTCAACCTGTCAACAGACGCGCGTTTTATTTGTAAAAATTCCGAATATGATTAGGTACATCTCCTGGACGATCACGAAACTGCGATTGCATCGACCAGACAATTTCGAGACTCATTTCCAAATTGCGCGTCTTCTTGCTTTGTCATTCCGCAACTTGATCATACTTAAGTAGTGTCTAGGCTACCTGTACTA
>CANTFL010001376.1:10000-16860 GCA_947650285.1 Hyaloperonospora brassicae
CCAATCACTCGTCTTAATAACAGAATTAGATACTAACTCTACCATTAATCCAAACAACCAGTTTCTCCCTACTAATCATTCAGTCAAACAGCACTCACTATTGTCTCAATAGCAAGCCAACAAACCAACTTTACCATCAAGCAAAAGACCAGTAAATTCCATTATATTATCATTAATCGAAGTCCCCCTACTATCTCTTTCAATAATACAGCTAACAAACCCACCCTATATCAAAGCAAACAACTAGTTGGTCCTACAAACGAATTAATAATACCTCACAAACATTCATTTCAATAATAGAATCAGCAAGCTAACTCCACTATCAATCCAAAAGTCCGTTCGACATCACCAAGTCATCCATAGAACTTCCCTAATCATTCATTTCAATAATAGAGTCAATAAGTTAACTCCACTATCAATCCAAATAATAAGTTGAGTATCAATCAACAATCAATAGAACAGTCCCAATCATTCTTATGAATAGTAAAATCAGCAAGCCAACTTCACTACCAATTCAAACAACAAGATTTGTATTGATAAACAATCAATAGAACGTCACCAATCATTCTTTTCAATAGTAAAGGTTGATTACCAACCCCATATCAAGCAAAATAATTCGTTCAGTACCACGAATCAATCGATAGAACTTCACTAACCGGTCGGTTCAATAGTAAAGTCAATAAACAACATCACTATCAATCCAAACTGTCAGTTCAATACTTTCGTCGATCTTCCCGTTTGTTTGTATCAATTATAGAATTAGCAAGCCAACTCCACTATCAAGCCAAACTAACAGGAAACCCTCACAGTAATATCTTATCATACATTACCAACTGTACAGTTCAATTATAGAATTAGCAAGCCAACTCCACTATCAATCCATACTATCAGATATGTACTTTCGATTCCCATGAGGAGGTAGCCTAGAAATCCATATTAATAATAGAACTAGCAAGCCAATTCATTATCATACTTCGCATACCAGACTACCCGCCTAAGCGCTCCCCAGTCTATTAATATAGAGAAAACCACTAACAGCAATTTCCATACTATAGTTCACAAACTGGATCCTAACCACTCAGACAGGGGAAAACAAGTTGTCCAAAACATCTTAATACCAGAAACCCACACGCCATTCCCGAACAAAAATTTTTTTCCAACTCACCACCCCATATATATAGGGGCGAGTGCACCCTCAATCACCAAGGGAGTCGTTCTTCGTGGTAGAAAATCAATAGAAAATGTAGGGGATTAATAACAGGCCATAGAGTTCCTATTTGAGCTCGGTATACTTTAATCAAGCTTTTGTTTCGTAATTTATAATGGCGGATACCCACCCGAAAGTACCTTACCCCTATACTCGTATAAGTACGTATTTTATGTGGACCCGACAATAAGTACGTAATATTTGATTAAGTACGAAAGATACGTGTCAAATCGTGTAAGAAAAATTAGTTTATGTCGGATTACGTGATCTGTGCGTAAGTTTTGTATACCACTTCATTTACAAACTTTGTAGCGAAGATACAGTGTAAACTTTTCTTCCATAGTATAAGGTGGTGTTTATAAAGCGGTTTTAAAGTTATTTAAACAAATGTAAAGTTACGTAAACTTTATGTAACATTTCGCCGAACGGCGCGATTGGATGGTGTGCGGCACACCAAATAATCGCGAAGCGCACAAAATTTTGGCGCAAAAATTCAAATTTAGATGTAAATTATAGGGAAAAACATGAATATTTAGCACTTTTCCACTTTTTTTCAACTAAATCTTGAATAACTTTTTCTCCTGGAACTCTTTTTTCAATCTGACTGAAAGGTGGGTGTTTGTGTGTGTTATTGTACCTAGATCAATCGTTGTTTCGGGGAAATTCCCAAATTTTTCCTCCAAAGTAGTGTTTTCGAAGCATTGGTGGCGACAAGTGCGAGTTAGATGAATTAGTGCCCATGTAATTCATTGGAAAAGAAAACAACACGATTTCTTGAGTTCGCATGCGATTTCTAAATGTGACACCACTTTCATGTGCGGAATGTTACGCTGATTACGAATCCGTTCGATCTACACGATTTGCATCAGAATTGACTTCATGGTAGTCAAACGCGCGATCATTTAAGTACAAAAGCACGAAAATCGTCCGTTTTTAAGCACTAAAACGCGTCCATACAAAAAACTAGAAAGAGTTGACTTGCAGACTATAGCTGACGCGAAAGGGCGTATCAAACTACATCTGATCCAATAAAGTCTGCTGGCAAAAAGATTTTTTTGAAGGATTTGTTAACGTAAATATTGTGAAAAATTGGAATTTTGGCCGAAAAAGTCGTCTTTTTCGGTCATTTTTCGAGCTCGGAAAATGCAACTGCGACAAGACTACTGGGTGTGCACCCGTATAACTTTCTGAGCACTTGTAGGGATGTATGCGACAACCTATCCCGGAGTCAGATTGGGATAAATGTCGCAAACGCATCCAGGAGAATTTTTCTAGAGGTCGAAAAAACACTGTTTTCGCGAAAATCACACGTTTTTGAGATTAAATCGGCAACGACGCCGATTCAGCTCCCCGGACCGGTTGCAATCGATTTCTCCCGTCATTTTACATCAGAAAGGCTATGTCCGCATCGGTAACAAAGAAAGTGCAAAATTCAAATCAAAATTGCAAAAAAAGTACAAGTGGTACATAAAACCTGATTCGTGCATAAGAAAGGCCATCAAATTCTACGTCGGATCCATCCGGTCCGAAAGCCAGTTCGATGCGGTTGGATAGGTTTAATGGAGGATACATGCGTTTATGCAGTTTGATAGGTATCCGTTGACATGTCGCAGAATACGACAATCCCACGTGAAAGAGCATGCAAAAATACCCCTACCCCGATGTTGAGGTTAGGTGGAACACATCTCTACACCATACATAATCATCGATGAAAAAAGTAGAGATACGGTTTATCGTTATTGCAAAGACAGGACGAGTGGTACATAGAATGTGAATGGCCCACGTGAAAGCCCATACAAAACTACATATACTCCATACAATGAGCCGACCTGAAAAAGTCAACATCATGGGTTTAGTGAGCGACAAAAAGTGCATAACGAGTTCGAGAGGGTTTGCACGCACATGTCGCACCATACGACGACACCACGCGATTCGCCGTCAAAAAGTACCCCTAGAACATGGGCGAGGTCGAGTGTAACGACTCGTCCACCAGTCGATAGATGGCATTGAAATCTCAGAGATATGCACTTTTTATTTACATTAGGTGAGATAGATGCGCGAATATACATAGTATCATTATGTATGGGTATGTTTTCCCATCGCTAGTGTAGACGGCCATCTTAGGCAGATGACACCTTATCCCGTTCGCTCTGAGAAGTTAAGCTGCCTCAAGCTCGGGTAGTACTCGGGTGGGTGACCACCGGGGAAGTCCGGGTGCTGTCTACCTTTTATACTGCATGCATGTTGCACGACAGGTGCACACCCATTATGACTTGGTTATTCTATACTGATACATTCTACCACCTACATATGATTACGTCTACCCTACACACACGTGACACCTTGGTGCAGTTAGCTACACACTCCATATTCATACACACGTTTCCAGCGCTAATGTAAATTCCATACTAAATTACGCCATGTAATATAAACCCCCATACACACAAAGACGCCACCAACCGTGCACACACATGCACCACTACCATGTGTGACATGAAGCAGCATGTTCAACCACCCGCATGACCCATCACCCCCATACAAACTTCCATACACCTTCCATGTTTCCTCGCACTTCTCGCCTGTTATTAAATCAAGCCAAAAACCCCATACTGTTACATTAGGGAAACGATCGCACATACATATACCAAGTGAAAGACGCCACCAACCGTGCACACACATGCACCACTACCATTTGTGACATGAAGCAGCATGTTCAACCACCCGCATGACCCATCACCCCCATACAAACTTCCATACACCTTCCATGTTTCCTCGCACTTCTCGCCTGTTATTAAATCAAGCCAAAAACCCCATACTGTTACATTAGGGAAATTACCAAGCAAAGTACTCACGAACACATTCATACCAGCATAATACTAGCGTATGCGACATGAATTACCAAAGTCTGCCTCTCTAATTTGGCATTTTATAGTGCAGAAAACATCCTTTCACGTCTTTTCTGTTGTTATTTCGAGCCAAAAATACTTCATTGCATGTTCACTTCGAAATGCAAATAAATCGTATTTTTCGCAAAGTCTTTCAAGCAAAATTCAATACTTTGGCCAAGTTTAAATGATGCCTTCGACGTTCATGCTATTGTCTCCAGTATTGACTCAGAAAACAATAGCAGCAACCCTTTGTCCTTTCGCACAGCAGATTTTCACTTTTCCCTATTATAAAAACCGATACTAAAATCTTCCAATTTGGCTCAGAAAACAATAGCACCAATACTTAGCGCATTCTCTTTCGAGCGCACCAAGACAATAAGATACTCGCAAAAGCACTGCATAACACTCGTAGCACGTTGGTCTACCTTGTTACACTCTCGTACTAAAGCTTGCAACCTTTTGGCTCGCAAACAATAGCAGAACTTAGCTTTCACTTTTCCCTATTATAAAAACCGATACTAAAATCTTCCAATTTGGCTCAGAAAACAATAGCACCAATACTTAGCGCATTCTCTTTCGAGCGCACCAAGACAATAAGATACTCGCAAAAGCACTGCATAACACTCGTAGCACGTTGGTCTACCTTGTTACACTCTCGTACTAAAGCTTGCAACCTTTTGGCTCGCAAACAATAGCAGAACTTAGCTTTCACTTTTCCCTATTATAAAAACCGATACTAAAATCTTCCAATTTGGCTCAGAAAACAATAGCACCAATACTTAGCGCATTCTCTTTCGAGCGCACCAAGACAATAAGATACTCGCAAAAGCACTGCATAACACTCGTAGCACGTTGGTCTACCTTGTTACACCCTCGTACTAAAGCTTGCAACCTTTTGGCTCGCAAACAATAGCAGAACTTAGCTTTCACTTTTCCCTATTATAAAAACCGATACTAAAATCTTCCAATTTGGCATCAGAAAACAATAGCACCAATACTTAGCGCATTCTCTTTCGAGCGCACCAAGACAATAAGATACTCGCAAAAGCACTGCATAACACTCGTAGCACGTTGGTCTACCTTGTTACACCCTCGTACTAAAGCTTGCAACCTTTTGGCTCGCAAACAATAGCAGAACTTAGCTTTCACTTTTCCCTATTATAAAAACCGATACTAAAATCTTCCAATTTGGCTCAGAAAACATTAGCACCAATACTTAGCGCATTCTCTTTCGAGCGCACCAAGACAATAAGATACTCGCAAAAGCACTGCATAACACTCGTAGCACGTTGGTCTACCTTGTTACACTCTCGTACTAAAGCTTGCAACCTTTTGGCTCGCAAACAATAGCAGAACTTAGCTTTCACTTTTCCCTATTATAAAAACCGATACTAAAATCTTCCAATTTGGCATCAGAAAACAATAGCACCAATACTTAGCGCATTCTCTTTCGAGCGCACCAAGACAATAAGATACTCGCAAAAGCACTGCATAACACTCGTAGCACGTTGGTCTACCTTGTTACACTCTCGTACTAAAGCTTGCAACCTTTTGGCTCGCAAACAATAGCAGAACTTAGCTTTCACTTTTCCCTATTATAAAAACCGATACTAAAATCTTCCAATTTGGCTCAGAAAACAATAGCACCAATACTTAGCGCATTCTCTTTCGAGCGCACCAAGACAATAAGATACTCGCAAAAGCACTGCATAACACTCGTAGCACGTTGGTCTACCTTGTTACACTCTCGTACTAAAGCTTGCAACCTTTTGGCTCGCAAACAATAGCAGAACTTAGCTTTCACTTTTCCCTATTATAAAAACCGATACTAAAATCTTCCAATTTGGCTCAGAAAACAATAGCACCAATACTTAGCGCATTCTCTTTCGAGCGCACCAAGACAATAAGATACTCGCAAAAGCACTGCATAACACTCGTAGCACGTTGGTCTACCTTGTTACACTCTCGTACTAAAGCTTGCAACCTTTTGGCTCGCAAACAATAGCAGAACTTAGCTTTCACTTTTCCCTATTATAAAAACCGATACTAAAATCTTCCAATTTGGCTCAGAAAACAATAGCACCAATACTTAGCGCATTCTCTTTCGAGCGCACCAAGACAATAAGATACTCGCAAAAGCACTGCATAACACTCGTAGCACGTTGGTCTACCTTGTTACACTCTCGTACTAAAGCTTGCAACCTTTTGGCTCGCAAACAATAGCAGAACTTAGCTTTCACTTTTCCCTATTATAAAAACCGATACTAAAATCTTCCAATTTGGCTCAGAAAACAATAGCACCAATACTTAGCGCATTCTCTTTCGAGCGCACCAAGACAATAAGATACTCGCAAAAGCACTGCATAACACTCGTAGCACGTTGGTCTACCTTGTTACACTCTCGTACTAAAGCTTGCAACCTTTTGGCTCGCAAACAATAGCAGAACTTAGCTTTCACTTTTCCCTATTATAAAAACCGATACTAAAATCTTCCAATTTGGCTCAGAAAACAATAGCACCAATACTTAGCGCATTCTCTTTCGAGCGCACCAAGACAATAAGATACTCGCAAAAGCACTGCATAACACTCGTAGCACGTTGGTCTACCTTGTTACACTCTCGTACTAAAGCTTGCAACCTTTTGGCTCGCAAACAATAGCAGAACTTAGCTTTCACTTTTCCCTATTATAAAAACCGATACTAAAATCTTCCAATTTGGCTCAGAAAACAATAGCACCAATACTTAGCGCATTCTCTTTCGAGCG